>LBNU01006572.1:66006-110544 GCA_014162995.1 Artemisia annua | reverse complement strand
TAACTAGCTTTTGACTCATCATAAGCTTGAGTTATGTTTTGCTAGCATTTAGGATTGATGTGACATTGTTTGTAAAAAGTCTTGCATGCTTTGATTGTGTTGTGTCACATCATGTTTGTAAGTAGTTCATGCATCATCAATATACACTCATAAGTTAGTTTGTGTGTTTGACCATCTTTGGTACTTACACAACTTTGGAAGTACTCTTCCTTGAGTCAATGCATGATATTATGTGATGTGACTTTACTTGTCTTGGAGAGATTTTACTTTGTGTGCAAGGTTGGACTTGACAGTCCTGGCGGAACCCTGGAGCAAAACGGACGGAACCCTTGTGAGGGTTCCGCCGGGTCCGCCAGAACTGACATCTTGTTGAGTATAAATACAAGACAACTTGCAAGAAATCCTCATCACTTTAAGCCATATTATTCACATATACTCTCATCTAACTCATGAACTTTTGACTTGTGTGATTCTCTTATGTAGCAAAGGAGTTCACAAGGTCATGAAAGAAGTTACAAAAACATATTTGTTTTAATTAGTGGGATCTGATTAATGAAAAACATATATGTTTGAGAACATGATTTTTTAAACATGTATGTTCTGTTCAAAACAGGTATGTTTTAAACAAGTATGTTTTAGAAAATGGTTACTTATAAACGAAATGTTTAAAACATGTATGTTTTAATAAAATTATTGTTGCTAATTTTTGTACTTTTCTTTGTATCAGGTGTAATTACAAGAATGTTCACGGCTACGGGTGTGCATATATGTCCGACTTTTGAAAAAATGTTGACGGCTACTCGTGTATAGATCGATTATATTCATATATTTATGTTTTTAGAAATTTGTATTTTAATTGTGTTTCAATTGAAATCGAAGTTTGTATATAACATTTATGTACTTGGTTTGTTATAAATTTCATTATAGTAAAATACCTATATGCACCTAACTATTTCTTGAAACATATATTGCAGCAATAAATCTAGAAATATGTTATCTTAAAAAAAAAACATGTATGCATTTTGACTAATTGAAAACATGTATGCACCTTAACTATTTTGGGGAAAAAAACATGTGTGCACTTTGCCTAAAAAAAACATGTATGCACCATTACTATTTGAAAAAAATAATAATTAAAAAAAAATCCGAATTTTTTAGTGCAAAAAAATAAAAAATAAAAAAAAAAAAAATCCGAATTTTAACATTTATAAAAAACGGGAATTATAAAAAAATAAAAAATAATATGAAAATGTCTTTTACTATTATACCCTTTTGAATTAAATAAAAATAACAAAATGCTATGGAGCATTAAATGATGTACATTGTGTATTATTAGTTGTAAAAGGGTGGTTTTCGCAGTTCTTGCAGATAAGATGGTTCTCGTAAGAAAGGGACCCTATATATATATATATATATATATATATATATATATATATATATATATATATATATATTTCACCAACTCTTTATTTGTTTTCTTATCGATAATTTCTAATGACTTTTGTCTCTTTTTTGTTGCAAATAAAAATTCTAATTATTTTAAAGGTGAGCATTCGGTGGTTTTTGTCTAAAAGGAACCCCAAACCGAAAGTTCGGCTTGGTTTTTCAAAACCAAACCCCGAACTAAGATTCATTTTGGTTTTTTTGGGTTTTCTGTTCAATGTCAAACTTTTCTTATCGTAATTTATAAGCAGAAACCAAAAATTAATGTGAACAAGGTTTTTAAAGACCGAACGTTGCGACGGGATTACAGGGTGCTTGAATTAGCTTATTTTGTCAGCTTAAATGTTAAATTGAATTTTAAAAAGCTTTTTAAGTCTATCAACCTGACTCTATAGCTTATTTATATAAGCCTAAATTGGCCAACCCATAGTTATCGAGAGAAATGAATATATTAGTCTTTCATCTTCATGTAAGCCAATAAGCAAACAAAATATGCTAATCCAAACAACTCATAAACTAATATTCTTTGGTGAAATATTAACTCATATTGTATAGATTGAGTAGTTAAAGTTTAAATTATGCAAAAGTAAAAGAGCAAATATGTATAACTGAAATGAATTACTATAAACATAAGAATTGTAAACTGAACTCACGATTTTTCGTATAACAATGATATGCTTCAACAACTACACTAAGAATATGAAATACAAATTTAAAAAGGATAAATTCTAAAAGTGAAATTCCGGTATTAAATGTTAAGGGAAAAATTTATATTTACATATGTTTAAATATAAAGTAAAATATCAAAGAAAGTTGAAGGGATTAAATTTAAATATAAAGTATAAAATTAGTGAAAGTTAAATGGGCTAAATTGTAAATTACTACTCATTTAATAGTAATCTTTGTAAATTGATAAGGATTTTGCTAACCAATGCCCACTGGGCAGAAGTTAAAGTGTATTTAATGAACAAAAATTTTCTTTATTAAACAAAAAATGTATTAAATACACATTAAATGAACTTGTAAATTACTATATTTGAACATGATTTTCACTTAAATGAACTAAAATATTCTTTTTACAAACAGATTAACTAATGTCCACTGGGCAGAGGTTAGCAAAACCCAATTGATAAATAAGCTAAATAAGTTCTTTTTTTTTTATTGAAAACCAATAAAACAAAATAGGTGATAAATAACGATAAAAAGAAACATTATTTTGGTGCAACAATTGATGCGAGAAAAAAAAAACTGCCTTACAAAGATAATATTTGTATATGTTCAGTGTTGGAAGAAAAAAATATTCCCCAACGGGCAAATTTGACCTTAAAACAAATAGTTAGAAAAAGAGAAATAGAGGATGCTGTATATATAAATACTCAAGAAGCAAAGCTAATATCATCAATTAAATATGTTTTTAATGACATCAATAAATAAATATTCGATGACCACTAGTATATTTGTTATGCACATAAGTTTTTCATAAAACCGTAGACGTTTTTGGCCTAGCACTATTATGTCAAATTGTCAATGTAAATATTTGTTAATGAAGAGATTGTCTATTTAACGTGTTAATTAAAATAAATAAATACTCTAAAACTTTTCCTGGCAATAATATACTACTCAGGATTAAAAAAATTAGCAAAACAACTACGTAGTATATATTTAATTTTTTTTTATTTTATATTTAGATTTTGATTTACTTATTTATTTTTTTAGTTTTATAGAAGAATAAAGTTTAATTTATGAAAATGTTAAAATTGATCAATTAACGCAAAATTAAAATTGGTATAATTAAATTGCTTGCTAATATAAAATGGTTTTGAATAATGGAAACAAAAAGTTAATTAATGTCTATTACAGATTGCCAGCATTGTATAGCAAATTCTTTAAATTAGAGTTGCCAATATTGCTTGCCCTATATGTTGCTGAAACCGTACATGGTTAAAAAAAGTTGTTTTCAGTTTCAGTTCCATTATTATGCTTTTATAAGTTTGTTGATACATTTAAAAATTATTATTTTACTTGCTTTATCATATGTTACAATTTTTTTTCTTACAAAGTTTAGTTATTTTACATTGTATACGTAAACATAACACGAAACACTTAACTAAAATATTTCTACTATATAATTATATGTCGCTATAAAATCATTATGTTATGCACGGGTACTGTATAATCCAGTTTAATATATGTAATTGAGTCCAATGCTTTGATTAAAATGATGAAAAAGCTTAAATACCTGAAAGAAAAGCTTCGTATGTGGAGCAAATCAAATAAGGAGAGTTCGAACAATAGGAAAAGAAGTTTAAAAGCTGAGTTAATTGAATTGGATTCAGTTATTGATAAAGGCGAAGGAGATGTTAATGTTGTTAATAAAAGAACCGAGGTTGTTAGATTGCTTCAAGAATTGGAGAAGATTCAATCGTTGGAAGTGGCTCAAAAAGCGAAGATTAAATGGGCTATTGAGGGTGATGAGAATTCTAAGTATTTTCATGGTGTTCTTAATAAAAAGAGAAGTCAGCTTGCTATTCGTGGTATTTTGGTTGATGGTACATGGATTGAATCTCCTTGTTTGGTGAAAAGTGAGTTTCTTTCTCACTTTAAAAAACGTTTTGATCATCCGCAAGAAACTCATCTTCATATTGATATGAATTTTCTGAATAAGCTAAGTTCTGATCAAAAAGCTGATTTGGAATGTGAAGTATCTAAAGAGGAGATAAAAAGGGCGGTGTGGGATTTTGGGTTCTCCTGGCCCGGATGGGTTTACGTTCGGTTTTTATCACCGGTATTGGAATCTTATAGAAAGTGACGTTGTAGATGCGGTGACTTGTTTCTTTCATCAAGGTTACTTCCCTAAAGGCTGTAACTCTTCTTTTGTTACTTTGATTCCGAAAACTCCTGGTGCTAACATGGTTAAAGACTTTAGACCTATTAGCTTAATTGGGAGCATGTATAAAATTATTGCAAAGATTTTGGCGAATCGTCTTGTGGTGGTTTTGGGTGATCTTGTTAACGAGATACAATCTGCCTTTGTTGCGGATAAGCAAATCCTTGATGGTCCATTTATATTTAATGAACTTGTTCAATGGTGTAAGAAGAAGAAGAAACAATCTTTGGTCTTTAAGGTTGATTTTGAAAAGGCATATGATTCGGTTAGGTGGGATTATTTGGATGACATATTGAGGAAGTTTGGTTTTGGAGATAAGTGGTGTGTGTGGATTCAAAGTTGTCTTCGATCTTCTAGGGGTTCGGTTATTATGAATGGAAGCCCAACGAAGGAATTTCAGTTTTACAAAGGCCTTAAACAGGGTGATCCACTATCTCCATTCTTGTTTATTTTGGTCATGGAAAGCCTACATGTTTCGTTCCAAAGAGTGGTGGATGCAGGTCTGTTCAAAGGTATCGTGTTAGCTCCATCACTTCATCTCTCTCATATGTTTTATGTCGATGATGCTATCTTTATGGGTCAGTGGAGTGAGGCCAACATTGATACTATTGTTCACGTATTGGAGTGTTTTCACCGTCCGTCGGGCCTTCGTATCAACTTGTCTAAAAGTAAACTTTTGGGAATTTATGTGGATGCCGACAAAGTGGAGCAAGCAGCTGCCAAGATTGGTTGTGTCACTCTTAAAACTCCATTTAATTATTTAGGGTCGAAAGTGGGTGGTCTTATGTTTCGTATCCAATCTTGGAATGAGACGGTTGAGGGTATGGCAAATCGATTATCAAAATGGAAGTTGAAGACCCTTTCAATAGGCGGTAGATTAACTCTTCTTAAGTCGGTGTTAGGCTCGATGCCAATTTACCATATGTCTATTTTTAAAGTTCCGATGAAGGTGTTACAACGTATGGAGTCTAGTCGTTCTCAGTTTTTCAATGGTGTTGATTCTTTTAGTAAAAAGCCGATATGGGTGAATTGGAAAAATGCGTTGGCTTCTAAAGATAAAGGTGGCCTTGGTGTGTAAAGTTTATTCGCGTTGAATAAAGCTCTTATGTTTAAATGGGTGTGGCGTTTTATTACTCAAGGTTCTTCTTTATGGGCAAGGGTGATAAAAGCGTTTCATGGAGAAGATGGAAAAATTGGCAAGAAGGCGAAATCTTATTATCCGTCTATATGGCTTGATATAATTCATGAAGTGGAGCTGTTTAATACTCGAGGAATATATTTGGTTAGTTATATTCATTCTAAATTGGGTAATGGTGCTAACACGTCGTTTTGGGAGGTTGCTTGGCGTGGGGAAACTGCGTTTAAAATCTTATACCCTAGAATGTACGCATTGGAAACACATAAAAGTATAGATGTTGCTTCGAAGTTGTCTCACAACAGTTTGGGCTTCTCTTTCCATCGTGCCCCTAGGGGAGGAGTGGAGCAGATTCAGTTTGAGATGTTGAAGGAGAAGGTGGAGGGAACTGTTCTTGTAAATATGAAGGATAGATGGGTTTGGTCCTTGGAAGGTTTGGGTGATTTCTCGGTTGCTTCGGTTAGGAAGTTGATTGATGATTATATGTTACCGGAGGTTACATCTAAGACGCGTTGGATTAAAGCGGTGCCTATTAAGGTCAATTTTCACGCGTGGAAAGTAAAGCTTGATTGTTTTCCAACTAGACTTAATATCTCCCATAGAGGTATGGATATTGAGTGTATTTTATGTCCTATGTGTGGTAAGGCGGCGGAAACGACTAGGCATATTTTCTTCACATGCCATATTACTAGAGAGATTTTGCGTAAGATCTCTCGTTGGTGGGATATTAGTTATATGGAGGTGTCTTCATATGAAGAGTGGTTAGATTGGATTTTGAATCTTCGGCTTCAAATAAAGTATAAGCAGATTTTCGAAGGAGTTTGCTACGTGATGTGGTAATATGTTTGGAGTTTCCGTAACAAAAGTATTTTTGGTCCGGATATTCCCTCAAAGGCGGTCATTTTTGAAGATGTGGTGTCTCATTTTTTTTATTGGTGTTGTTATAGATGTAAAGCTTCTTTTAGTTGGACCGAGTGGCTCAAAAACCCTCATCTTGTTTCTTTGTAATGTTCTANTTTTCGAAGGAGTTTGCTACGTGATGTGGTAATATGTTTGGAGTTTCCGTAACAAAAGTATTTTTGGTCCGGATATTCCCTCAAAGGCGGTCATTTTTGAAGATGTGGTGTCTCATTTTTTTTATTGGTGTTGTTATAGATGTAAAGCTTCTTTTAGTTGGACCGAGTGGCTCAAAAACCCTCATCTTGTTTCTTTGTAATGTTCTAGCTCCTTGCTAGGTTCTCTAATAAAATCCGCCGTTCAAAAAAATATATATATGTTTTTCTGTTAATGGATACTAAACAGAATATTTCATAGATATGTTGTTTTCTAGTGTATTGGGCCGAATTAGTTGCAGTTGCGAATAGTTAGTGAAATATCGAAAAACCAGAAGGCAAAAAGGCCAAGAACTTGAAAGTCTATTATAATTGCTTTTAAACGAGATGGGCCTCGTGTTGTCGCGTTACGGCATGGCGTTGTTTTATATCGTTAGTAGTTGCATCGTATTTTTTTTAACTATTAATTTTTGTTAATGTTAGTTGATGTAACTAAAGTTAAAACAAAATAGCAGTTGTGAAACTTCATATTTGAAAGTGTAACTTATTTATACTTATGAAACTTGCATTATATAAAAAGTCTAGTACATGTAAAGTGGTAATAGCAGTTTAGGTTGCATATATGCATAAGCAAAGTAAATATGCAAAGTATAACCAAAGTAAACATGAAAAGTGATACAGTAGAGTTAAACAGAAGATGCATCAAAACATAACGCATGCGAAAATAAGCAAAGTTAGAGTAAGACACACGAAGAAAAAACAACAAACAAATCAAATATTATGAGTAAGAGATGAAAAACCTTTTGAAGCAAAGAGTGTCCTGATGATCTGCGTTTGTTCTTGACAATTTAAGTGTGCTTTTTATTTTTTTCTTGGGTTCTCCTGTGTTTTTTTGATGTTGTTTTTCTTTCCTAGTACCATGAACTTGTATTATCAATAGATTATGGAGAAGGTTCCTCCTTGGGTTTGGTGTACTACAAGAAATTGCAACCACAAAATACTTAAGAATCACACTTCGATGGTTGACACATGTTACCTAGGTCCTGTTTATCTGCTAAAACAGTCGGCTACACGTTTGTTAACTTGTTTAGCGTATCTAACAATTTCATTAACAATGACAATGGGCCTAAGATGAAGGTGGATCGTTGCAAATGGAACAGGCCGAATAAAAATTGCGTAGGCCCATGAATCGAGAAGACATCGTTTAAAACCATGTATTATATATATACTAGCCTCAAGGCCCGCCCGATGGGCGGCTAGCTTTAAAAATATAATAGTAAAAATGTTGAATAAAAATAACATTAAATGATATAATATTAAAAACAAAAAAGTTAACGTAAAATGTCATTTCAACGCCTCCTAAAAATGTAGTTCGATCTATGTTTCATTTGATTACACACTTTCACAATGTATTTCTGGGTGAAAACAATACACTTCATTTAGCCAAAAGTAATTTCAAACACATCCCTGAAGAAAAAAGGCACAAAGATGCATTGTATCATACATGCACCAATTTCAATTCTTCTACCCACCAACACTATGTCAATATGTAGAAACAATATCCATTGTTCTTTAGCAACATCTTGAAACGCTTAGCACAGGCACAACTCAACACAAATCTTAAATCCATGTCCACTCCTACACATTCCTCTTGCTCCTACAAACATTTTCATAATTAACCAATCAATCTATTGTACATACTAGGTAATTTTTTTTGGCCGTGCTAAGCACGGCCCATCGGAGTTTAAATTTGACATTCTTGAGGTTATTATAAGTAAAGGTTGCAAGTCACATTATTGTTAGCAACATTCAATATGAAAGTATTGTTACGATCAATGTATTGTTCAAAAAAAAAGTTAAGCTCAATTACTTTTAGGTAGCAAGGAACTTGGTACAAGGTTTTGTGTTTACACTTTTCTTTTTAAGCAAATGTATGGTTGTATCTTTACCATGAAAACAAATTATTAATTAATTTACTTGTATTGTATTAGCTTGTTTGATATCTGATGTTTTATAAATGGGTAGTAGATAGAAGACATTTAGTAAATTGAACACAATACGTGGAATGCTTTTAACATCATATGTTATATGAATTATCAATATTAGGGCTGAGCAAAACCCGACCGACACCCGAAAACCGTCCCGATCCCGACGTCTCAAATTGTCCCGAATCTCGAACCGACCATACTCGGGTCGGGACTCGGTTTGGGTTTTTCAACTTGTCGGGATTCGGGTCGGGTCGGGAGTCGGGACGAAGTCGGGATTACAAAGAAAAACCATACAAATCGGTTTCGTTTCGGGACTCGGGAGGGATTCGGGACGATTCGGGCTAGACTCGGGTCGGGATTCAGTTAGGATTTTCAAGCTTGTCGGGATTCGGGCTTCGTCGGGACGGGTCGGGTTCCGGCCCGATGCACACCCCTAATCAGTATTGATCTTTGCTAACATCTTCTTGCTGAAACATGTACACTTTGTACTATAAAGAAAAAAACAAATGTGATGCGCATAGTGACCAAAGTGGGTGGTGGTAGGATGACAAAAGATCACAAAAGTTCAGGGTTAGGGTTCGATGGATGTCCTATAGTTAATAGCTCTTCTCATATGTATTAGAATGATTATAAAGTTGGTTCTCTATATAAAATATGCATGATGTGCTTTATTTTATCTTGCCAAAAAGTTCGCTTGTTGTTGATCTATTGTCAAGACTTTTGTAGCTTTTGAGATTGAGAGTGCGAAATTTATGAGATTTTTAGATACCCAAATCTCATTTGTGTCTTAGTTAAAAAAAATCTCATTTATGTCAATTTTTTTTAAGCGTTAATTCTCAAAAAGGGACATTTTCTTGATTGAATTCTCAAAAAGGTACTTTTTCAACCAGTATTCCCAATTTGGTCATGTGCGAATGTGCGATCCCACTAGTTTTGTGACACGTGTCCCAGACAAATAGGACTTGTCCCCCACTATCACTTGTCACCTGTCCCACCCACTATCACTTATCCCCCATGTGTCCAGACAAAAATTACTTATTTACCCTTAGTTCTATAAGTCAAATAAGTGTGCGATTTTGGTACCTATTAAATGTGCGAATTCGCTTTATTTCCAGATTCAAATGTGCGATTTTGCTACCTATTAAATGTGCGAATGTGCGACTTCACTTTATTTCCAGATTCCGGCAATAGTCCGGCGATTATTCCTTTGTACAAACAAAAAACTACTAACAAAAAATAATTGATTATTCCATCGTCTACTTGTATAAAGGTGGACTCAAAATATAATAATAATAAAATAAAATAAAAATTGTTTAGCTATTCTAATGTATCTTTTAAGTCGTTTTTTACAATTTTGTATGTTTTCACTTGATCCCAGGTCATTATACATAAATTACATGCACACACGTACATATATGCTACATATGCAACCTTTTTAGAGAACCACACAAACGATTTTTTTATATAATATATTTTAATTTCAAACCTTGAGCTCGGATGTTCTTAAAGTTTTAATCACAAATTTGTCATCAAGAGACACATAGAAAAGACTTCCACTCTTTCCAGAAGTAGATGTTCTTAAAGTGTAAATATCTCTCTCTACTCACCGGAATATTCAAAATTTCCGGCGAGCACTAGCAGATTCCGGCGCCGCCTACCGGAAAATTTTCTGGCGAAGTCTTTTGTTCACCGAATCGATAGATCGGTGTGTTTACATCCTTTCTGGAGCGTTTTAGCTCCTAGCTCCCACCGGAACACCCCTAACGCGCCACCACCGCCTTCTGTCACCACCACCGAGACGCCACCACCACCTCTTCATTAATACCGACGGTAAACCCGACCCACACGCGCCCCACTCCCCGTTATTTTTAAATATTTTTCGAAACCCTATGTATTCGGTGGTCTTTCGAAACCCTATGTATTCGGTGGTAAAGTTCTTCGATCTGAAGGATTTGATGTGAGTTTGTGTTGTGGTGGTGGTCGAGCAACGGATCTGATGGTGGTGGTGGAAGGTGGTGGCTGAGAGAGAAAGTGAGTGGTGGTAAATATGAGAGAAGAAGATGAAGGAAAATGAAAGAGATAAAGGGTGATATTTATTTATGTTAACGAGGGGTAAATTAGTAATTTTATAATAATAGAAAAAAATACCAGAGAACACACCCACCTAACCATGTACTTTATTATTAAAAAAAATGGACACATGTCGCACATTCAGTGGGATCGCACATTCGCACATGACCAAATTGGTAATACTGGTTGAAAAAGTACCTTTTTGGGAATTCAATCAAGAAAATGTCCCTTTTTGGGAATTAACGCTTTTTTTAACATGTGCTCACTCAACCTTCTTCCCTCACCAAATACTCATTCCACTCTGTAAACTTTCTTTAAGGTCAAACCTCACTCCACACCATTTTGTACTACACTCCCACTCATCACCTGTTACGACCTTACCTCCAGACATTCATTCTATCACTTCATGAACAAGTAAACACATAAGTTTGACTAATTTTCTTTTCCTTACTAAACTTTTAAACTTATGGTCTATTGTATTTATATTCATTAATTAGTATAATGGATAAAAATATGTTCAAACCTTCAAATGACGAAATATATCAAAATCTACCACTAATAGCTCACCATGTAAAACTTCAACAATTATTTACATAATCATTAGTAATGATACTGTAAATAACTTTTCTTTGCAAAAATAAAATACAAAATTGGTAAATCATTGATTAGACATTTTTCATGCAAATTAGTTAATTACTAACATAAAAATTTTCAATGGTACATACCACATACCCACTTTGCTATAAACACAAATGGTCCAAAACAAAATAAAACAACTATCTGATCAAACATTAGATTATTCGCATATACACACCATGGCCATCAATTCATTCGACACAAGTTCTTTCTTAGTTTCGTAACTGTTGGAGACCAAAACGAACAGCTCAGTTAAAAGATTTCATTGAAATGAAGAACAGACAAGCACTTCAAGATGCAATCAGTACAGTCAAAAAGGGGCAAAAGAAACCAAGGCAACCAACTAAAGCACAAGTTCTTTCTACAATGAAGACTTATTGTTGTCATGTTGGTGGATGGAAGATGAGCAAGTTCAAAGGAATGACCCCTGATCAGATTGAAAGTGCATACTACAGAGTTAAAAGGCAAGATCTTGATTTTGTTCCTATGAATTCAGAAGAAGAAGAAAGAAGATTTCCTGCACCTAAAAGGAAAGTCAAGCATAGTGAACCTCAAAATGTTAAGAAGACAAGATTTGCTGAAGCAACAAAAGTTCAATCTGAAAAGTTCACTGAAGAACAATTGACTGATATGATATTGATTGAAGAAGAAGATTTCTATCCAGACCCACTGCAAGTCAGACATCCTATCATTGATTGGGAAGTTTACACTGCTAGCAACTTTGCTTCATGTTGGAAAATTACAAGGCTAGGAGGTGAAACTTCATCATTCATTCAGTTTGAAGAACTTATCAAAGCATGTGACAGAGATGATCTTAATGCACTGTGGAGATTGGTTCAAGAAAGATTTGATGCTGGCAGTCTGAAAGATGTAAAAGAAATGCAGTTATGGGTTGATCTAAGAAGGCTCTATGAACCAAATATGACTGACAACTTTTGGAAGTTTGAAGCTAGAGGTATGGAAACTACATGGACTTATTATGACTCATGTGAAGTTCATCATGTTTCTACAAAAGCTGGAGTGGATGCTTTTATGTTTGCTGAGAAAGAATATCCACTTAGAGCTGGAACTCTTACTTCAATGTTGTCAACACAAATAAGAGTTCATGAAGATACTGAGAAAGTAAGAGCATTGATTAAAAGGATTCAAGAACAGTGTTCAAGAGCTATTCAAGGATTAAGAAGAAAGTGAAGTGTTTGGAAGAATTCCCCAAATCCTAAGACATTATGAAAATTGAAGAAACTTATTGATTTGCAGAGAAATCATAAGTTTAGGGGAGGATTGTTGGGAATAAAGCTAACAGTTACCACTGATAGGCTTGTGGAAGACACTGCTGAAGAATGCACTGGCAGTGGAAACTCATTACCACTGCTAGTACATATAGTTACCACTGCTTATTAGATAACTGATGTATTCGTGTATAGATAAGTATAGAATAGATCTTGTGTATATTCTATTTAGATAGCTTAATACTTATCTTGTAAAGGACTCCTTGCTCTATAAAAGGAGATCCTAGGTCATTGTCTAAGGTACGAATTACTCTAGAGAGCTTCAAGGTGTAACCCTAGTGATAGCTAAGATCACTCGTATTATTATCATTAATAACATTGAAGCTTTGTGTTACATACAACTATACTCACTCACAATACATCATATAAACTGTCTTCTAAGTATTGTTAAGTAAATTCCGCGTGCTTAATAATATTACTCAAAGTATCAACAACACAAGGTGTGTGTTTAGATCCATCAAGTGGTTTCAGAGACAGGTTATTGATTAAATGTTCAACCATCTACATGCACCACTCAAGGGGAAGTGTTTGATTTTTACTATTGTTGATCATTACTACTACTACTAGTTGGAGTTTCTATTGTTTTGGATTCATTTTTCGTAAGCATTTTGGTGTTCTTCATGGAGGGCAATTTGAAACATTGGAAGGCTTTGATTAGGAGTGTGGTATTGGTTCGTGGTGGTCAAGATCATTATGTGCATATGATCCCTATTTGTTGATAACAAAAAAGGGAAGAGATGTTGAAGAAATATTGGAGTGGCACGGCATGACTTAAGGGGAAGACAAGATTGTTTCATTCATGGTGAGATTTAATTATCTCAATTTCTCTACTTCGTCTAGGGAAGTTCGTACAAGAAGGTGTTTGTTTTGTCATCATCAAATAGGGGAAGATTGTTGGGAATTATATTTATTGATTTGATGATACAAAACAAGAAGAATGAAACATGAAGGGTTTAAAGTGACAAGATGGGAAACTACAAAAAGATGGGGAAGGACTTGCTTGCAAAAGAAGTTTTATTTATTAGTCCTTCGTAGTATCTTGTAAACCCTAATCCTCTAGTATATAAAGAGGACCTGGGTCATTGATTTTATAATTCAAGTCTTCCACAATGTAGACGTCTAGTAAAGGTGTGTGTGTGTAACCTAGGCGTAGGAGATAAACGCCTAGGGTTTATTAGTGTTTTAGTTTAGATAACGTGTTCTACTTGATCAACGTAGAACATGTTAATTAGTTTGTAATCGTTAGAGAAGGCAATGATAATAAAAAAACCTTGTTCATAATAATGATTGATTCTATGTTTGAATATTCCGCCTTCGTTATTATGTGTTCCTAGATATAATATTAGACCTAGTCTAAGAGCCAAAACGATCTTCACAGAGACCTTGGTGAGTTGGTTCCTACCCGTCATCATCTTCGACTTTATTTTGCTTAATCTCCCCAGGATAATTATCGCTATTATCTTTTGTAACATAAAGAAACATGAAAAAATAACTTAAAGGTAAACTATTATAAGAGAAAAGCAACTAACCATTAGAGACCTCACTGCCTCATTGCCGGCTCAGGCACCATTATTCTTCGTCACCACTGCAGTTGATACAATAAGGAATTAAGGATCGAGGCTCCTTCACTTTACTGTCCCTATGGCTTGAAAACACTTCCACTGTTAGTATAAAGATGAGAGGGGGAAAAAAGTAACTCAAAAACAAAACTGGAAAAAAAAGAAAAGAAAAAAAAATAATAATAACCAATGAAGAACTCTTGTTATGCTAGCAAGTGATAATGGAGTATGGTTGATTGGAAAATATGAGAGTGAGAGAAGAAGATGTGTTAAAGGAGATGGGGTTAAAGGAGATGGTACTTTTGCTGGTCAACATTTGCACAATGTATGCCTCTTTTTTTTACTAATCAATATTGAAAAAGGCATGTGTAACCAAATATTAAAAAAGGCATGTGGAATTTTTTTGGAGCGCCTTAGAACTGACTTGGGTTTTTCTAGCAGGCCTACGTGGCCTTTTTCTAGATGGCTACAGTAAAAAATGGCCTTATTTATAATATAGGTAGATATATACACCATTTATTAATCTGTATATAATTATCTTCAAGATTAGATACCGTACCTTTGGCTTAGGGGGTCCGGAATCTCATCTCCATCTTGATCATCATGACCCATAATATCCAAACAACTTTGTTCAATCTCCTTAACCGTATCTACTATCTTTTCCATTTTTCGTCCAAAACACAATTTTTATACAACTATTCCAACCAACTTAAAAAGAAACTATATTTTAGCAAATTAAAGATTTAATACAAACCTCCAACTTTTTGCAGCCTAATCTTGCTCAAGGAAAAAAACTACAGTAATATAGTAAGAAAGTACTCCATTTCATACATAGGGGAGCTACTAAATGTCACCCAATGAGTTAAAAGAAGTTGTAGGTTATTGGATAACAATTTATACATGTTAGTATCTTAAAGAAACTAATGTGACCTACTTCTTGATGATATACCAATGATCTCAAAAGCATAGAATTTTGTTAAAAATACTCAAAACTAACACAACAAATAAGAAACTATCGTGAAAACCCATAAAAAGGAATCTAGCACAAAGTTTAAGACCTTGACTCGTTGATGCTTAAAAGCCAGAATTTCGAGAAGCCTTAATAAGTAACCGATTGATTTACGTTTAAGGTGAATGTGTTAATTTTAAAAATCAATCTTGCATGCAATCAATGACGTCTTTAATGTCGTAATATATGCATAATATAGCTCGGCGGTTTCAAATGACAATTTAAAAGCAAACCCCGTTTTTCAATCATTTCCTATTCAATAGCCTTTTACAATTTTACAATTACAATTCAACATTCATTGACTATTCAACATTTCAACAATTCAAACGTTGACCGTTTTTCCTTTTTATGTAGTTAAGAAAAGTATCTTCATATATCATGTGACATTTTAGTAAATGAAGGTTTAGCCAGATATGAACTCAGTTACGGTATTCATACATAACTTTTTCCACATTGTCCGTATGAATAACTTTGGTTAATTTACATGAACGAAGAAAGAAAAGATATATATTTCAATGAGCTTATATTGTAAAACTTTAATAAAAGACTTTGCAATACGGACTTCTACTCCAAATTTGATGTATTCGGCTGCATATTTTCGGTCCAACCTGGTTATATAAATTCACAAAACACATAAGAATTAAAATGTGATTTGACAGACTTACACGATGCTTGCAAATGAAACATTGACAATCTTGAATGTTAGCATTCATGCTAATCGGATACCATGTGATTATTCTACAAATGGTTCATGTTCGGTAAAGTGGAAAAACGTTACCTGAAAGTAAACCGCTACTCCATTACGACACTTAGCACACAGCCGGATTTTATAACATAACTAACCACGTTCTTATATATTCAGGATTATGTTTCGAGTATTGTGATAAAAACATGAAATTTTTGACTGACCTTCCAAAAACCATCGCTCGCCAAGATGAGAAACTCAGTGTCATCGTCCACAACCTCCACAAGGTAGTTCTGAAATGATGTGCTCCTTAAACCCTTTGTTACCAAATGATCTCGATACCGATTAGCTTCGTTCAACCCATGGTCAATGCTCTGTATCACACACCACATGATACACATAAACTGATAATGTTCTTCGATGATCTTGATTATTTTTCAAACATTCCAGAATTATAAATGTAAAATTCAAACCTTAACAACTTATCAAGATTAACTTTTAATAAATAAATGAATAATACAAACACAAAAAATAAATAAATACAAAAATAAAAAAGGACCAATAAATTTGTAACAAATGTTAAGAACAAATATGGAAAAATTATAAACGGGACATATAGCATATAGCATGAACAAATATGGGAAGATTATGTATCATGAGATTCATAATGAGCAAAAAGTATAACGATAAAAAACAACCTGAAATTGAAATCGGTTGGATGTATTCCACAAATTTGGAGACCTTTTTAACCATCATTAAAATCATCATAGGTATAACGTTTTAAGTTCATCATCCATGGATTGAGAGGTTTATGTGAATGAGCACATATGATAATGATCAATGATTTTTGCCTCAATTTTTGTTGGGTTTTTTAATCATTGGATGTGTTTGTTATGGATCAAGATCAATTGTTTTTTGTTAATTTGTTCAACATCAATCGTTTAATTTGGGGATTTTTTTATTAGGGATTGTGGACTGTTTTGGGGTATTGAAATGAAATCCGGTCAGGTATTACACAAAGAAATTCAGGCGGGGATGCAATTATTTGCGATTGATTGATTGATTATTGTTTGATTCACACGAAAAATTAGAGGTTCCATTATGATCAGTAATTGTTTTTTGATATTTTGAAGGCGTGTTTACTGAGAAGTTAATGCTGTGAGGAGGATTTCAATGTGAACCGTCAGATCAAATGAATTTCCAGGTGGCAAGTTTTAAGGTATTTTGGGAGTGAGATTGATTTTCAAAACCCTGTTTTATTAGTATAGTAGATTAATGTATTGTACGTTGATTTAAACATGTGTGGATCTTAATTAAAAATCTATCTCTGCTACTTATGAAATGTTCATGTCTTTTTTTAAAATTTTGAATCTTGAGATTTAAATTAATGTAGTTTGACTAAATTACCTTTTCAAAAACTTGACAACTTAAATT
This sequence comes from Artemisia annua, assembly GCA_014162995.1. Classification (NCBI taxonomy): domain Eukaryota; kingdom Viridiplantae; phylum Streptophyta; class Magnoliopsida; order Asterales; family Asteraceae; genus Artemisia; species Artemisia annua. Next base: position 93,357 of record LBNU01006572.1, on the reverse strand, counting down.
ATGTCTTTTCTTGATAAATTATAAACTTGACAGCTTTTTAAAAACACACGTTATATTAATTTTAAAATACACACACTTTGCATCAAGAGTCGAACCAGAATCACGATTTCGTAAATGTATTATTTGCCGCTATACACTGTCATTTTACGCGGGTATTCCTCTAGATGTGATATGTCAATATGCTGTCATCTGATGTACTTAGACTCGTCCTACAACATTTTTTCATTCACTTGCTTCCTGTAAGTTGGGCTTGATTTTTGTTGGAATATACTTACCATTTTATAATTTATACATGCCCAAATTGTTGTTTATAATAGATGAGGTTTTTGGCCCCATTTGTCAGCTGGACTACAAATGATAGCCCAAAACTAAATACCTTGCTACTTTGGTGTTACTTATTAACCAAACTAACTTTTTTCCACCCACTTTAATCCATCGATAGCTAACGGAAACAAATATCTGTTTTGTTTCTTTCTTTTCATTTCATGTAGCCGAAACATATTCTGTTCGTACCGGGTTTGGGTCAAAACAGATCCATATACATCCTTCGCGCTAGTAGTTTAATGGTGGGAAAATACAGGGTGTGTTTGGCGACAAGCTTATTAGACCATTTTATTTAGTTTAGCATTTAGCATTTGAATATTAAAACTTGTTGGCAACAAGTATTTAGCATTTTTGTTTTGCTTAAATGTTACATTTCTAAATGCTCATATCTCAAGCATTTAGCATTTAACATTTAACAATTTTGTTTCGCTTAAATGCTACTTTTATAATTACAACTGCATTACCAAATGCGTTTTAGTAAAAACAAACAGCCTGCTAATTATTAGTGCTATGCTAACTGCTACCATCGCTTATTGCATCAAACATACCCACAGTGTAAAGCAGAAGTAATGAGTTCAGATCTCTCACCTTCTTTCTTTAATCACATATCACACGATTTAGTTTTTTCATGTTGACTGTAAAACCGGTCATTAAAACAGTAAAAGGGTATTCGGTTTGGGTCAAAAAAATCCAAACCGATCCATACACATCCTTAGTACATATCATATCTTCGCGTTAGTTGTTTAATGGTGGGAAAATACAGTGTAAAGCATAGGTCATGGGTCCAGATCTTCTCACCGTCTTTCTTTAATCACACGATATCACGCGATTTACCTCTTTCATTATGTTGACCGTAAAACCGATCGTTCAAACAGTAAATTTTTTATTTTATTTTATTTTTGGGCAAATTACCTGTAAATGTATACAACTTGCCACTTTTTCTCATTGTATGTAGCTTTCTTTTTTTTTTTCCCAATGTGTCACTAAACTTGCTAAATTCGTCCATTGTGTGTAGCGGTGACTTGATTCACCTGCTGGAGCATGTTAACCTAACGGTCGTTAGGTTTATCATTGCACCGTTAGTCCTTTAGACTAACGATCGTTTATCATGACTACATACAATGACAAAAAGTAACAAGTTAGATGACTTTTATAATTTTTAAAATTTATGTACGTTTTTTACACGCTTTTGCACACATTTTTATACACACATTTTTATACACGTTTTTATGCATGTTTTTATACGGATTTTTATACACACATTTGTATACACATTTTTATTCACGTTTTTATACACACGTTTTTTATACACACGTTTTTATGCACGGTTCTACACACGTTTTTATACGTTTTCGCCAGTTTTTTTGCGTTTTCGCCAGTTTTTTGCGTTTTCGTCCAGTTTTTCGCGTTTTCGTCCGGTTTTTCACGTTTTCGTCCGGCTTTTCACATTTTCATCCAATTTTTTTACGTTTTCATCTATTTTTTTACGTTTTCGTCAGTTTTTTCACGCTTTCGTCTGTTTTTTCACGTTTTTGTCCTTTTTTTTGCGTTTTCGTCCCGTTTTCGTGTTTCATCCATTTTTTCGCATTTTCATCTGATTTTTTAATTTTTCGTCCGTTTTTTCATGTTTTCGTTCATTTTTTTACGTCTTCGCCAAAATTTTTATGTTTTCGTCTGTATTTTTATGTTTTCGTCCCTTATTTCACACTTTCTGACAAAAAAGTAAAAAACTGACAAAAACGTAAAAAATATAGATGAAAACGTGAAAAATCTGACGAAAACATGAAAAACCGACGAAACGTAAAAAAACGGACAAAAACGTGAAAAACAAACGAAAACGTGGAAAATCTGACGAAAACGTAAAAAAACGGACGAAAACGTAAAAAAACTGACAAAAGCGTAAAAAAATGACGAAAACGTGAAAAATCTAACGAAAACATAAAAAAGCGGACGAAAACATAAAAAAACCGACGAAAACGTAAAAAAACTGACAAAAGGAAAAAAAATCCGACGAAAACATAAAAAAACTAACAAAACGTAAAAAAACTGACAAAAACATAAAAACCCGGACGAAAACGTGAAAACCCGGACGAAAACGTAAAAAATCGGACGAAAACGCGAAAAAACGGACGAAAACGCGAAAAAACGGACAAAAACACGAAAAACCGGACGAAAACGTAAAAAAACTGACGAAGACGTAAAAAAACCGACGAAAACGTAAAAAAACCGACGAAACGTAAAAAAAAGACAAAAACGTAAAAATGTGTGTATAAAAAACGTGTGTATAAAAACGTATATAAAAATGTCTGTATAAAGACGTGTGTATAAAAACGTGTGTAAATGTGTGTTTATAAAAACGTGTGTAAAACCGTGCATAAAAATGTGTGTATAAAAAACGTGTGTATAAAAACGTGCATAAAAACGTGTATACAAATGTATGTATGAAAATCCGTATAAAACATGCATAAAAACGTGTATAAAAATGTGTGTATAAAAGCGTGTATAAAAATGTGTGCAAAAACATGTAAAAAACGTACATAAATTTTAAAAATAATAAAAGTCATCTAACTTGTTACTTTTTGTCATTGTATGTAGCCATGATAAACGATCGTTACTCTAAAGGACTAACGGTGCAATGATAAAGCTAACGACCGTTAGGTTAACCTGCTCCAGCAGGTGAATCAAGTCACCGCTACACACAATGGACGAATTTAGCAAGTTTAGTGACACATTGGGGAAAAAAAGAGAAAGCTACATACAATGAGAAAAAGTGACAAGTTGCATACATTTTCAGGTAATTTGCCCTTTATTTTTTTTAGTCGAGAGAAAAAGGAACCAAACTATGAGCAACCAACCACTAGTCAAAGCCCAAGTCCAAATCACTTTTCATAAAACACTTTCCATTTTCCAATTCTTCCACCCAAACCAAAACCAAAACCAAAACCCTCTTGTCTTAACAACACATTCATTTTCCAATTCTTGTATCATTATTATTTGTACCGATTCACCCCAGATTTGATTCCCCCTTTAAATTGATGCCCATACTTTTTAAAACCCTACTCATAATTCGATCTACTAATAACCATCTTTTCAAAAAACCCAAATCTTTTTCTTTTTCTTTTTCATCAATGGCAGAAGGAGGCCACACTGCTAAAAGATTCTGGGACAAATTCAAAAAAGAATCAATCTTGACACTTTACACTCCTTTTGTTGTCTCTTTGGCTTCTGGGAATTTAAAGATTGACTCTTTTCGCCATTTTCTTGCTCAAGATTTGCATTTTTATAAATGCTTTGCTCAGGCGTATGTGTTTTTTGATATGGGTTTTTGGTTTTGGTTAATGGGTATTTGTTTGATTTTGGTTTTTTTGTTTGTAGGTATGAGTTGGCTGAAGATTGTGCTGATGATGATGATGCTAAAGTGTCGATTGTGGAATTGCGGAAAAGTGTTTTGAAGGAGCTTAAGCATCATGGTGAATTTGTTCAAGTAAGTGTTTCTTTCGGATTCTTGTTTAGGCATTGTGTTTGAAATGTGTTGTTTTTACACGCAGTTCGTGTTAAGGTTCGAATGAGTTGCTATGTCTTGTTGTTGCGGGCTCTTTACTCAATTTTTGTTTAGGTTTGATTTTAGAGAATTTTGCAATCGGGTTCAATGTCTTGATTTTAGAAAATTTTGCAATTGGGTTCAATTTTTAGAAATGTGTTATTGTTTTTGGTTTAGTGTTTTATACGCAATTGTTGTTAGGGTTCAGTATTATATACGGAATGTGTTGATACGCCTTCTTCTTGTTTGTTTTAAACGCAATTCTCGTTATGTTTTGGTATTTTATATCATTATATGTAAGATGTTTCTATGTTTTGCTGTTTTGGGCTCCTTATAAATATCTTGTTTAGCGTTGGTATTAGCGAAACGTGTTATCGGTTGTGTTGCTATGTCTTCTTCTTGTGTGTTTTTTAATGTAATTCTTGTTTAGGTTTGGTGTTAATGGAATGTGTAATCGGCTTTATATGTGTGTTGTAGGAAAATGTGACATGAAAGAGACATTATCTTTGCATTCGATTAGGGCAGTTTGGTAATTTCAGTATTATCTTGTCACAATCATTAGTATTGGTTGATATAATAACCGTTAACTTGATTAGTCATCTATGTGGAAGTACATTGACATCTTTATCTGTTTTCTTTCAAGAAACATTTGCGTGTAACCATGTAACTGTAATGGATATAGGCATCATTGGAATTGCAAGTCTTATATGAAAAAACCCTTGTAGGCTTACTCTATTCTGTTTTCAGTTTCCCTGTTCTTTTAGGTCTGATGATGCACGAGCTAAGAAAACATAAAATTCGCAAATACTTATATGTGTCTTTCACATAGAAACCCCATAAGAATGCTTTATTTGATGAAATACAAGTGTTGAACTCTAGTTTCTGCAAATCCAATAATTGTTTCTAACATAATGCCTTAGACGTGATATGATTTAAGAAGTTCTATAATAGGGATCTATCTTATTTTTATGGCTAAATTTTATATAGGAGGGAATACGGTTAAAGACTATTGTACTTTTCAATTTGTTGCAAATAAAACTTTTTGTTGGTAAAAAAAAAAACCGAAGTTCGCATTTTATTGTCTTCGACTTCTAACTCGTCACTTTGCTGCAGAACAAATATTCTACTTTATTAATTTTGGTTTAAGATGCAAGAGTTTGCTAACTCTATTTGGATTTTTCTTTTTCATATGTTGGTTAGCTGTTTTGCAACAACATAACGAGTGTAGTAGTTAATAAAGAAACAAATCATGTCTGAAGGAGGTTTCTCTAGTGAAAGCATACTTCAATGTTGCTCTGGTCTGTGACTTTCTCTTTTTGATCTATTAAGCTTGGCTGAGATAAAATCAAGGAACTGATGTAAAAAAGAAGAGAGACTCTGGAGTCTGGGCGTATTAGGGATCGTGTTCAGCAGCTATTGCATCAGCTAACGAATAAATAGTAGGATAATGGTGAAACACTAAGACAGAATAATACCAGTGGTTAGGAAAGGTCTACATTAGAATCTACCATTTTTATATAGCAACTAAAAAATGACTCTGTTCAATCTGTAAGAGAACAGTGGTAATTTAGGAACATTAGAATTACCGTAACTTAGGACTCTTAAGTTTAGGGAAAATTGAAAGATTGCTCCTGAAGTGGCCACACCAATTTTCCAAAAAGGGAGGGCTTTACCCGGTTTGAGCCTGTGTGGCGGTGGGCTCAAGCCCCGTGGATTAGTCGGCTGAAAGGTCGGAAACCATGGTTATAAAAAAACATAAAAAATTGAAAGATTACAGAATCAACTCTTTTTCTTGGTGATGATTAAAGTATTGAATAGACCCTCACTTAGATGTCAACAAATAAAGTTGCCTCATTTAGGAAGTGTACCCTTACAGGCTTGTTTTGCTTTGATGGTCACTAGGACCATTACCCTAAAGGTATAATTGGAAATTTAAGTTGATTTTTTTTCAGTGGTTTACACAGTGTATACGTGCAAATAGATTATAGACCTATTAGTCTATCGAGTTATATAATGTGTGGACTATGGATAAAGAAATGTCTTTTTGCCTTAATATACTGTACATAAGGTTACGCTGCACATATGAATTTAACATACATTAAATTAACATTTGATCTAGGAGTGGAGTCTTGACTTGTCAAAGGAAACAACACCAAATGCTGCAACCACTAAATACACAAATTTCTTGTTGGCAACTGCCTCTGGGAAAGTTGACGGAGTAAAAGGTCCCGGAGAACTTGCCACTCCTTTTGAAAAAACAAAACTTGCAGCCTATACACTTGGTGCAATGGCTCCTTCTTTGAGGCTCTATGTTTTTCTTGGTAAAGAGATCAAATCACTTGTGGATGCTAATGGTGATGACCACCCATACATGAAATGGATCGACAAGTATTCTTCAGAAACTTATCAGGTTCGTAAGCTTTTATTGTTTTCAGTTTGCTATTTGGGTCTAAGTCAAACTCACCAAAATTCCTCTGTTTATGAAAAGATTTAGTGTGCTATATACATTCTAATCATGTTAATATATATATTTGATTATGTTTCCAGTATGGCCCCTTATAAATTAATTATCGTAAGCCCAAAGAGAACATTAAATAATTGGTCAAAGGATGAAACTGTCATCGCTAAATAAAAGCTGGAATACTTATGTATTGTGTACTTTTGCTAGGGTACATTTATCTGGGACAGAGTGAGTTTAAATAATTATGCATGCTATCGAAAACAAAGAGAAAAGCTGTTGGCGGGTCACAATTTATAGATTAATGCCTGATGTCTGATTTTATTGTTTCATTATTATTTTGTTTAAATTCAGGAAGTGCTGCTCCAGACAGAAGACCTACTAGACAAATTAAGTGTATCTTTGACGGGTGAAGAACTTGATACAATGCAAAAACTTTATCATCAAGCATTGAAACTCGAGATGGAGTTCTTTGTAGCCCAGCCTGTTGATCAGCAGACCGTTCTTCCATTATCAAAGCAGCATATTCCTGCAGAACACCGTCTTATGCTTTTTTCTGATTTTGACCTGACATGCACAGTGGTGGATTCTTCTGCAATTTTGGCTGAGATTGCAATAGTTACTGCACCGAAAATTGATCAAACTCAACCTGAAAGTCAAAGTCAAATTACTAGAATGCCATCGGCCGACTTGAGAAACACATGGGAGCTACTCTCTACACAGTACTCAGAGGAGTATGAGCAGTGCACAGAAAGTATGTTGGCCAATGAGAAAGGTAAAATTGTTTATCCATGATTAGTTGTGTATCATTCTTTTAAGGGATGTTTTAATGTGTACTTAAATTGATTCTGGATATCGATAGATTAGAGTTAAATAATCATATTTGATGGTCTTGAATTTTTGATAACTTGTAATTGTTTAATAATCTTATAGCACGTTGAAAATGCATGTCGAACCCCCCCCCCCACTTAGTCGTAACACCAAGTTAAATTTAGTTATGGTGGTTTTGCAGTTGAGGAGTTTGATTATGAAGGACTGAAGAAAGCGCTGGAACAACTATCAGAATTTGAGCGAAGAGCAAACATGAGGGTGATTGAATCGAATGTACTCAAGGGTTTGAACCTTGAAGATATTAAACGTGCTGGTGAACGACTTATTCTCCATGATGGCTGCATGGGCTTCTTTCAGAACATCACTAAGAACGAAAATTTAAATGTGAATGTTCATGTTCTGTCCTACTGCTGGTGTGCTGATCTTATAAGGTCCGCTTTCTCATCAGGTATGATCATTTCTGACTCTTAAATTTTCTTACTTTTTGCCTGATTATTAATCTTTATTGTAAACGAATCTATCATAAACTTTTCAAGACTGAACATTTGTTTTGACAAAAAGGGCCAAGTAGAATGGTTTGAAAAGTTATTGACGCGATTCAATATCGATCATTAGATACTATTTTTTTATATAGTTCAAAAATGAAGCTTGTGATGTCTTTAGATAAAGAGAGGGTAATGAAAGTTGACTAATCAGCCTTTGTTCTTGTAATAGTCGATTGGTTAGAAGGGTTAACTTCTTGAAATTGGAAGACATGCTTAAAGTATCAGACCCCAAAAAGAAGATACGACCATAAACTGTGTTATATATATGGAACTTTATAGCCTGATTAAAGTTAGATGCCTTGGTCAATGTGAGAACACCTGCCTTGAGAGTGGAGTAACCAAGACCTCTGTAGGTAGCTCTTGGTGATTGAGCCCATAAATAGATGAGAATATGTTGATGACTGATCCTCTTTGATTTGATCATGCACATATGTACAAACGTATTTTGCCACTAACCATGTTTCTCTCGAGTTTGCTCGTGTGGTGCTATTCCATTTTTCTTCGACCAACTCCAACGGACTCCTCACATTACCTGAAAACAAATACATAATCATAGGTTGAAACTTAAATCCGAGTAGGGGAAATACGATCTACGTGTTTTTAACTCTAGTTTCATATTATGATTAACCCCAATCAGAACCCTTGCTTTAAAAAAAAATAAAAAATAAAATAAAAAATGAGCCTTCTAAAGTGCACCAAAACTGATTAGGGGTAGGATCTGCATCTTTAGAACTCGTCTGGCCCCTTCTCCTCCAATCTCATAAACAGGGCAACATAAGCTTTATCCTAGACTTGCTGTTGGAACCTAATGCAACTTGTATTGTCAAAGTTTACTATTATGCGTATAATTGTATATGAATCTAACCGATGAATTTGAAAATTCAATACGGAGCGTGTGATGCATTTAGATCATTGGTGTAACACAAAATTAGCTGTAGAGAATGAGAAGTGACGAAATTGGTAGGTTGGGTTGCGGGTCAAAAAGAGTATTTGGTACGAGTAGGGTTGGGTTGACTTGAAGCATTTTTTGCTCAGAATTATGACTACAAGAATTGCATCATTTCATTAGTAATCGAAGTTTTGTTAAAAAAAAATTGGAGTTTGCGTGTCAAAATTACTGTTTGAGGGACTTTTGGCACGTTTGACTCATTTCCTATTAAGCTATCTTTTTGTTTGACCTGTTCATGAGTATATGGATCAAAATTGCCACCTATATTGCCTGTTATGGTTTGACTCATTTCATATTAAGCTATCCTTTCTACATATGAATCACACAGAAATGTTGTTTGTTTTATCAATGGAACAGGGGGCATACCTACAATGCAGGTACATGCAAATGAGTTTGAGTATGAAGGCTCTCTATCCACTGGAGAAATTCTCAAAAAGGTTGAATCCCCTATTGACAAGCTTCAAGCTTTCACCGACATTTTGAAAAACTGTGACCAAAGTGAGAAAACAAATCTGACAATTTACATTGGAGACTCAGTTGGTGACTTGCTTTGTCTGCTTGAAGCTGATATAGGTATAGTTATTGGCTCAAGTTCAAGTCTTAGAAGAATTGCAAGCCATTTTGGTGTTTCGTTTGTTCCATTGTTTCCTGCTTTAGTCAAGAAACAAAAAGAGCTGGTTGAAGGAAATTCGTTTAGTTGGAAGGGGCTATCGGGTGTTCTATATACAGTTTCTAGTTGGGCCGAAGTACATTCTTTCACCATTGGTTCCTCTTAAAGTCATTTTATGGGCGTTATATGTGTAGTATAGCACAAAGAAGAGCATCTTTACATATTAGTAGAACGAAGATACAACTTCTCATGGCTGATTTTATTATGGGCCATATATTTTTCATAATATTGCATACTCTCATCTAACAACAGGAATTTTCTGCTCATATACGAATTTCGTCAAATGGGTATGAATTCTTCTGTGACCTTCTTGACTTTATTGTCCGACTTTTTGGTGCTGTTGTTGACTTAGTTTAAGATTCGTTCTTGCAGGCTGAGATTTTCTGTTGTGGAGATGACTAGTTTCATAAGCTGGGAGGATCTATTGTCACGATTCAAAGTTTTGAGTTTTGTTTTCTACTTGATAACAAATTNATAAAGAGAGGGTAATGAAAGTTGACTAATCAGCCTTTGTTCTTGTAATAGTCGATTGGTTAGAAGGGTTAACTTCTTGAAATTGGAAGACATGCTTAAAGTATCAGACCCGAAAAAGAAGATACGACCATAAACTGTGTTATATATATGGAACTTTATAGCCTGATTAAAGTTAGATGCCTTGGTCAATGTGAGAACACCTGCCTTGAGAGTGGAGTAACCAAGACCGCTGTAGGTAGCTCTTGGTGATTGAGCCCATAAATAGATGAGAATATGTTGATGACTGATCCTCTTTGATTTGATCATGCACATATGTACAAACGTATTTTGCCACTAACCATGTTTCTCTCGAGTTTGCTCTTGTGGTACTATTCCATTTTTCTTCGACCAACTCCAACGGACTCCTCACATTACCTGAAAACAAATACATAATCATAGGTTGAAACTTAAATCCGAGTAGGGGAAATACGATCTACGTGTTTTTAACTCTAGTTTCATATTATGATTAACCCCAATCAGAACCTTTGCTTTTTTTAAAAAAAATGAGCCTTCTAAAGTGTACCAAAACTGATTAGGGGTAGGATCTGCATCTTTAGAACTCGTCTGGCCCCTTCTCCTCCAATCTCATGAACAGGGCAACATAAGCTTTATCCTAGACTTGCTGTTGGAACCTAATGCAACTTGTATTGTCAAAGTTTACTATTATGCGTATAATTGTATATGAATCTAACCGATGAATTTGAAAATTCAATACGGAGCGTGTGATGCATTTAGATCATTGGTGTAACACAAAATTAGCTGTAGGGAATGAGAAGTGACGAAATTGGTAGGTGGGTTTACGGGTCAAAAAGAGTATTTGGTACGAGTAGGGTTGGGTTGACTTGAAGCATTTTTTGCTCAGAATTATGACTACAAGAATTGCATCATTTCATTAGTAATCGAAGTTTTGTTAAAAAAAAATTGGAGTTTGCGTGTCAAAATTACAGTTTGAGGGACTTTTGGCACGTTTGACTCATTTCCTATTAAGCTATCTTTTTATTTGACCTGTTCATGAGTATATGGATCGAAATTGCCATCTATATTGCCTGTTATGGTTTGACTCATTTCATATTAAGCTATCCTTTCTACATATGAATCACACAGAAATGTTGTTTGTTTTATCAATGGAACAGGGGGCATACCTACAATGCAGGTACATGCAAATGAGTTTGAGTATGAAGGCTCTCTATCCACTGGAGAAATTCTCAAAAAGGTTGAATCCCCTATTGACAAGCTTCAAGCTTTCACCGACATTTTGAAAAACTGTGACCAAAGTGAGAAAACAAATCTGACAATTTACATTGGAGACTCAGTTGGTGACTTGCTTTGTCTGCTTGAAGCTGATATAGGTATAGTTATTGGCTCAAGTTCAAGTCTTAGAAGAATTGCAAGCCATTTTGGTGTTTCGTTTGTTCCATTGTTTCCTGCTTTAGTCAAGAAACAAAAAGAGCTGGTTGAAGGAAATTCGTTTAGTTGGAAGGGGCTATCGGGTGTTCTATATACAGTTTCTAGTTGGGCCGAAGTACATTCTTTCACCATTGGTTCCTCTTAAAGTCATTTTATGGGCGTTATATGTGTAGTATAGCACAAAGAAGAGCATCTTTACATATTAGTAGAACGAAGATACAACTTCTCATGGCTGATTTTATTATGGGCCATATATTTTTCATAATATTGCATACTCTCATCTAACAACAGGAATTTTCTGCTCATATACGAATTTCGTCAAATGGGTATGAATTCTTCTGTGACCTTCTTGACTTTATTGTCCGACTTTTTGGTGCTGTTGTTGACTTAGTTTAAGATTCGTTCTTGCAGGCTGAGATTTTCTGTTGTGGAGATGACTAGTTTCATAAGCTGGGAGGATCTATTGTCACGATTCAAAGTTTTGAGTTTTGTTTTCTACTTGATAACAAATTTAGATTCAAATTTTTGTTTGGTAGTAAATATGTGAACCACTTGTGACGAAACCTTTAATTGCGCCATATGCTATTTTTCTATTGATATGGTAATATGCTGGAAAAGTTTTCATTACCAGTAATATTGCATTTATTTTTGTCATCATACACGTGATTCTTGAAGCAACTTATATTGTGTGACAAGGTCATGTATTCAAATCAGATTTTGAGGTGCAAAACTCGCCGATTATGATTAGTTATCTACACATCAACGTTGATTATGAACGGAAGCAGTGGGACTTATCATAGAATGTCTAAATAAACGGAAGCATTGACCATAACAGCTAACAATGACATCTTATAGGTAAGTGACCAACAATCTTATAGTTAAGTGATCAACAATGACATCTTATAGTTAAGTAACCAGCACAAAAAAATAATCTAATCGTAGTTGTTCACAGGGGCTGACTTGTGCCTATGGGTTCTCGGGAACCACTTTAGAAATTGAAATTTTTTATGATCTACCTTAGAAAATTTTTAGGAACCACTTGAGATGAGAAGGAGCTAAAAAAGAGAGAAATTTGAATAACGGATTTTAGTGTAGAGATAGATAGATGAGAAGATGAGTTATATTTCTAATCTTCATTCATGCCTTACAATTGTAGTGGTTGTAAACTAGATAAGGCTGGCACACTGGTGACCAAACTTGACCTAAGTTTCCGGCTGCCACGTCAGCTTTCTCTCTCTGACGACCAGACATAACCCAAGTGCCACATTGATGACCGACCTTTTATTTATTTATTTATTTATTATTTTTTTAAAGAAATACGTGTTTACCTTGATAATGGAAGGAAAATACAGACAAAGGGAAAAAAAAAAGTAGTAACTTGTTAATAATTGCAATCTTAAAACAGGTGTCAAGCTTTGAGTTGCACATACCAACCTTATCTACACTTACATAATCGCTATAATCACTTATCACTCCCTCGTCAACAAACATTCACACACAAAAACACAAACACAACATCATGGCCAAGAAAGATATGGAAGTTCTGAAAGGTGTTGATCTAGTAAGATATATGGGCAGATTTTGACTTGCAAGCCAAACTACAACATAACCCGCCATACGGTTTCTTTAGACAAGAAAGAAAGAAAAAAAAAGAAAAGAGGTTTGTAAAATCGGTTGGTGTTACAACCGATTATGTGTTTTTTTTCATCTTCAACCGATATTTGCACTACACTCCACATTGGAGTTGACCGATCTCCAAATCGGTCGTGTGCCCAGCCTTGGAGTCGACCAACCGATTTCGTCCGGTCCATTGTACACAACCTAACTATCCAGATGCATACAAATAGTGACCCCCATAGGTCATGGATATGGAACACGTTGAGGAATGGGTAGTCTGAACTTGAGGCATTTTATGAACTATCCATGATTTTTGAGGAGAACAGTGAGACACGTTTTATAGCATAGGTTAGGTCTTTTTCAAATGTTATATCTGCAATGGTTTCAACTATTTCCTATGGTAGATTGAGAAAAGGGGCCGGTGGTTGAGGAGTTGAAGAAGATCTTTTTTCACTGGGGGGGTGGCTGAGAACACCATTAGGGGAAAGTTGGGAGCGTGTTTTTGAGCTCGGAGTGCATAGTTTGGGTTTTTATCTTCTAATTTATAGGCCTTTGGTCGAGAGAGAAAATGTGCAAGGACATTTTCCCTTTGATGTGTTTTACTGTGAACTTCCACTGTGAGAACGACCACCTCAAAAGCTGTGTATGAGGAAGCATCTTTCATTTAAACTGTAGATACATGGAAAGGAAGACATGTCCATTTCGACTTAGAATTCGTGCCCTATCAGATGGAACTGAAACTTCTCAATGCCTCTTTTGACACCAAGGATCTCTTTAAATGTGGAGTGATAATGTTATTCAGATGCTTAAACGTGCTGCTTTTATATCCACATACATGCCTCTTATTATTGCTATCTTGAACAAGTAGGAAAACTCCCCAACACTCATTACTTGCATATGTCTGAAGGATTCTTTTTTCTGAAGAGACAAGAATCTTCAGTGGAGGCATCTTTTCTGCTAGTTGCTTGATTGCTTTCACCGCTTCTGTTTATCTATACGTCGAACAACCAGGAACTATGATTTGACAATTTTGGCAGGAAATCAGACATATAATTGACTAACCCTGAATCACTTTTTGTGAAGATAATTCATCCGGAAATTTTAGTAATTGTTGAGCCACATGTGGATAGGGATGGTATTTCCCATTAGAGATCTCCATGCCAAGAAAATGTATTTTGGTTACCCCAACTTCCATTTTCTTTTCGGACAACATAATCCCATACTTTGTGACTAAAGAGTAGAACTTTGAAAGTAATACTGCATGAGATTATTCATCTTAAGAAAACAAAAGAATTTCATCAATAATGACCAGTATATTGGCTAGAATCAGCTCGAAGATGGTTATCATTGTTTTTTTAAAAGTTGATGGAGCATTCTTTAACCCAAACGACATTACTTTCCACCGGTAATGATGATCTGGTATACAAAAACCTGTCTTTGGCCTATCTCTGGGCTTGATACTCAGCTGCCAGAACCCGGATTTGAGATCAAACTTTGAAAGTACTTTGGCGTTTGCCAAGTGCTAGAACATGGATTTCTTTTCTGGGAGTAGGAATTTATCAACAGCTAACAAGTGGTTCAGAGGTTGATAATTAATGACTAATCTCAGTTTCCCACGAACTTGTTCGCTTCGTTTGTTGACGTAGAATGCTTCACATGCCCATGTTGAGGTAGTAGGTTCATTAATGTTTTGGGCAACCAATTGATCGCATTCTTCAAGGGCAAGTTGATAATGGTCAGGTTTCATTCCAAGGTGACTTGCTTTGGTTGGGTTAACATCTTCATCTTGTTTGAATGGGAGTGAGACAAAAAAAATGAAGGATTTAACCACAATTACGAGGATGTTTGGTGAGGAATTTTGTATGAGATGAGGAACATGAGGTTTGGATGAGTCTTTGCTTTATACTGGCGATATTGAATATGGGATGATAAATAGTGGCGATAAGAAGACAATGCATGTTCATCCATAGATTGAAAAAACTTTTGTAATGAAGACTTTCACTTGTCCATCTTAAGCTTGGTAGCTTATGAAGGATATTAAAACCAATCAAGAGGTCTTTTCCATGGGAGCTTGATCCTAAGAGCCTTTTTCGAATGACACACTTTGGAAATAACCGAATATTAATAGGGATACTTATTTTGTCAATGACAAATTTTTCTCCATTAGCGGCCATGAAGTTTTGGTGATGAGGTTTCCAATAGTGGTCTAGAAAGATTGATGGATTCAAAATGGAAATTGAGGAACCGGTATCAAAATATGCAATAACCGGGATAGGTTTTGCGTATACGTCTGTAAGGAGATGAACATTTGCTAGTGGTAATGGTGGATCTTCTTGCACTGGTAGGACGTGAGATAATTGGGTTCACTGGTAGGACGTGAGGTATTGGGTTCACCATGTGGACTCCAAATCATAATCATCTTCAAGTGGTCAGAGTCATCATCAGATGAAAAATCTGAGTATGCGACCGTGCACATAATTGAGTCTCCTGGCTCATCATCAAGAGAACAAAGGTACTCTAGGTCAGAAAGGTCCAATGGTTCTACTTGGCTCAGAACTTGGATTAAAGTATGGGATTTTTGTTTTTCTGGACACTTTCTTGCAAAATGGCCTCTTTTCTGACACATGAAGCACCTATCAGATGTTCTTCTACGCTGCTTTTTATTTCTTATGAACTTCCATTTTTTCTTTCCGCTTTGCCGATAAAATCGAGGCTTACCAGAGAAACTGGAAAACCTTCTAGTATGGGATATTCTTTTCGTATGAGTACAGTCGCATGATGACTTTGCAGGTATTTGTCATCACAGGCTTATCCAAGATGTTTTCGCATTTTTTTTGAATTCAGGGAGGAATTTTCTCTGGTTATAAAGCTTTGCCAACGCGTTCAAAATCAATTGGTAAAGTTCACCAAGCATTGTTTAAGCTATCGTGATATTTCTTGCTTCTAATGCTCGGTAGGCTTTATTTCCAAGCGTTCAGGAAATGAGTTAAGAAAGACTTGCTCTGATACCAAAGGTAGGGTTGAGATGTTGCAGATCTATAGAAGACCTGTAAGAACTAAGAACTAATATGAGAAAATATAAAGAGAAGATTGTAGAGAGAGAAGTAGATAAAACACTTATATTACTTCAAATCTCGTTGCCTTACAATTACCTTATGACATAAGCGCTTACATTATATAAGGCTTGACATCATTGCATATGTCATTATTTCACACTAGAAAATATTAGAAATATTAAACATACTTAAGACAAATAAAACACACTAACAAAATATTATACTAAACATTAGAAGTTTAGCCTTCTTCATGGGCTCCAACGAGCATCAGGGTGTGTCGGGTCGTCTTCGAATGGGTCGAAATGAGCACCGTCAAATGGGTCATCGTCATCTAATGACAAGAGTGGGTCATCGTCCTCGTCGGAAGATGTTTCTACCTCAGTTTCGAAGTTTCCAAGCAGCCACTCGTAATTTGCTTAAATCCATTTGTATTCATGTGAAAATGGGACCGACCCAATGAGTAAATTGTAAAAATGATACGGTTGGTTTGATCAAACAGAAAGTTTAATCTTATAGTTTGGAAAGTGCAGAAGAATTCCTTGTGAGAAAACTTTGAGGGTATGCTTGGTTTGGGGTATTAGAGGGTAGGGAATGTTAATAGGAATGATTATAAATGGTTGGTTAGCTATAATATAATGAGTGATTACCCAATAATAGGTAATACACCATTCCTCTCTAATTTTAGGGTTATGAACCAAATAATACTTTTAGATCATTGTCTCTCTCTCTCTCTCTTGTATTTCTCCTCCTCCGCACGTTCATCTCCTCTCAATTAACCGTATTACTACTGTACTAGAAAGAGAAACAAATTATCTTCAAAATTTTCATGAATTATTGAATAAGAAAAGCTCATAACAGTAAAGATAAACACATATTTCTTTTATATACAGTATGAGTTGTTTGTTTTTACATTTTTGATACCAAAAATTGGTTTTACACTAAATTGTGTGTGGTTATGATATTCGCTTAGATCAAATTAGTTTCTTGGTCAAAGTAGTTTGCAAAAATTTCAAAGTGGTTTAAAAGTGGTTTAGTATTTTCATTAATTCAGTGATTGTTTAGTTCATTTTAAGAAAAAAATATTGATTGGCTTGGTCAGTGCTTTTTGTGGGTAAAACTAATTCAGTGGTTGTTTGGTTCATTTTAGTGTTGTTAATTTTCTTGCTCTATAAAAGGTGTCACGATTGGTTTAGAGGAAACCATTTATGCTTCAACTTGGAGCTTGTTCGCGACCAACATTCTAAATCTTTTTAACATCGACAATTTATGGCGACCATCTCATTTCCATGTCACTTGCCTTCACTAACACCCACAACAACAAAACCACCAAAAAAACAATACTTACAGTTTCTTTTCTAGTCACAGCCATCTCAACATCATCTACGAGCTCTTACACTACTAAAGATGCCGTCAGCGTTGTCGCTAATCCACGAAAAGAATTGCCACAGTTCTCTCCGGATTCCTTACGATATGAACAAGGTAAGGTAGGAGCTGTGCCAGATGGGCGCGTATCTGAGTCATCGGTTGGTGCAATGGAGTACTTGACTAGCATATTGACATCAAAGGTTTACGATGTTGCAGTGGAATCTCCTCTGCAACATGCCTCGAAGCTGTCAGGGAGGCTCGATGTTAATATATGGTTGAAGAGGGAGGATCTTCAGCCGGTAAGTAGTTGTTACAATTCGGAATGAAAAAAAAAACTATATAATTAAATATATTGAAATACTCCAAAAGTTAGGTTTGGTTTTTAGTTTTTTGCGGTTTGGTTTTTGATTTTTTCAGTTTTCGGATATCCGAAACTTGAGTTGATGATTTTTTTTGGTTTTTTGATTTTCGGATATCCGAAATTAGTTTCTTGGTCAAAGTAGTTTACAAAAATTTCTATGTAGTTTAAAAATGGGTTGGTATTTTCGTTACTATTATTTTTCCCTTTGCCTAACCATCCAACCACTGAGTTTGTTTTACCTACAAAAATCACTGACCAAGTTGCTCAATATCTTATTTATAGGGAGGATACATGACTTGAAGATGTATACATGCTTTTTAAGGAAAAATCTTTTTAGTGTATTCATGTTTACATCTTCAAGTCATGTATCCCCCTTTTAAGAAAAAAATATTAATTGGCTTGGTCAGTGCTTTTTGTGGGTAAAACAAATTCAGTGGTTGTTTGGTTCATTTTAGTGTTGTTAATTTTCTTGCTCTATAAAAGGTGTCACGATTGGTTTAGAGGAAACCATTTATGCTTCAACTTGGAGCTTGTTCGCGACCAACATTCTAAATCTTTTTAACATCAAAAATTTATGGCGACCATCTCATTTCCATGTCACTTGCCTTCACTAACACCAACAACAACAAAACCAACAAAAAAACAATACTTACAGTTTCTTTTCGAGTCACAGCCATCTCAACATCATCTACGAGCTTTACACTACTAAAGATGCCGTCAGCGTTGTCGCAAATCCACAAAAAAAATTGCCACAGTTCTCTCCGGATTCTTTACGGTATGAACAAGGTAAGGTAGGAGCCGTGCCAGATGGGCGCGTATCTGAGTCATTGGTTGGTGCAATGGAGTACTTGGCTAGCATATTAACATCAAAGGTTTAAGATGTTGCAGTGGAATCTCCTCTGCAACATGCCTCGACTGTCAGAGAGGCTCGGTGTGAATATATGGTTGAAGAGGGAGGATCTTCAGCCGGTAAGTAGTTGTCACAATTTGGAATGAAAAAAACTATATATATGAATGTGTTGAAATAATTCAAAAGATAGGTTTGGTTTTTAGTTTTTTGCTATTTGGTTTTTGGTTTTTTCAGTTTTCGGATATCCGAAACTTGAGTTGATGGTTTATTTGGTTTTTTGATTTTCGGATATCTGAAATTAGTTTCTTGGTCAAAGTAGTTTACAAAAATTTCTAAGTATTTTAAGAATGGGTTAGTATTTTCGTTACCATTATTTTTCCCTTTGCCTAACCAAGCAACCACTGAGTTTGTTTTACCTACAAAAATTACTGACCAAGTTGGTCAATATCTTCTTTATAGGGAGGATACATGACTTGAAGATGTAAACATGCTTTTTAAGTAAAAATCTTTTTAGTGTATTCATGTTAACAAAAATCTTTTTAGTGTATTCATGTTAACATCTTCAAGTCATGTATCCCCCTTTTAAGAAAAAAATATTGATTGGCTTGGTCAGTGCTTTTTGTGGGTAAAACTAATTCAGTGGTTGTTTGGTTCATTTTAGTGTTGTTAATTT
Organism: Artemisia annua; assembly: GCA_014162995.1. Lineage (NCBI taxonomy): Eukaryota > Viridiplantae > Streptophyta > Magnoliopsida > Asterales > Asteraceae > Artemisia > Artemisia annua. The sequence goes on along the minus strand of LBNU01006572.1, from coordinate 74,197 downwards.
TCTTGCTCTATAAAAGGTGTCACGATTGGTTTAGAGGAAACCATTTATGCTTCAACTTGGAGCTTGTTCGCGACCAACATTCTAAATCTTTTTAACATCGACAATTTATGGCGACCATCTCATTTCCATCTCACTTGCCTTCACTAACACCCACAACAACAAAACCACCAAAAAAACAATACTTACAGTTTCTTTTCGAGTCACAGCCATCTCAACATCATCTACGAGCTCTTACACTACTAAAGATGCCATCAGCGTTGTCGCTAATCCACGAAAAAAATTGCCACAGTTCTCTCCGGATTCCTTACGGTATGAACAAGGTAAGGTAGGAGCCGTGCCAGATGACATCAAAGGTTTATGACATCAAAGGTTTATGATGTTGTAGAGGAATCTCCTCTGCAACATGCCTCTAAGCTGTCAGAGAGGCTCGGTGTGAATATATGGTTGAAGAGGGAGGATCTTTAGCCGGTAAGTAGTTGTTACAATTTGGAATGAAAAAAAACTATATATATGAATGTGTTGAAATACACCCAAAGTTAGGTTTGGTTTTTAGTTTTTTGCGGTTTGGTTTTTGGTTTTTTCAGTTTTCGGATATCCGAAACTTGAATTGAAGGTTTTTTGATTCGGATATCCGAAATTTGTTTCTTGGTCAAAGTAGTTTACAAAAATTTCTAAGTAGTTTAAAAATGGGTTAGTATTTTCATTACTATTATTTTTCCGTTTGCCTAACCAAGCAACCACTGAGTTTGTTTTACCTACAAAAATCACTGACCAAGTTGGTCAATATCTTCTTTATAGGGAGGATACATGACTTGAAGATGTAAACATGCTTTTTAAGGAAAAATCTTTTTAGTGTATTCATGTTTACATCTTCAAGTCATGTATCCCCTTTTTAAGAAAAAAATATTGATTGGCTTGGTCAGTGCTTTTTGTGGGTAAAACAAATTCAGTGGTTGTTTGGTTCATTTTAGTGTTGTTAATTTTCTTGCTCTATAAAAGGTGTCACGATTGGTTTTGAGGAAAACATTTATGCTTCAACTTGGAGCTTGTTCGCGATCAACATTCTAAATCTTTTTAACATCGACAATTTATGGCGACCATCTCATTTCCATGTCACTTGCCTTCACTAACACCCACAACAACAAAACCACCAAAAAAAGAATACTTACAGTTTCTTTTCGAGACACAGCCATCTCAACATCATCTACGAGCTCTTACACTACTAAAGATGGCATCAGCGTTGTTGCTAATCCACGAAAAAATGCCACAGTTCTCTCCGGATTCCTTACAGTATGAACAAGGTAAGGTAGGAGCCGTGCCAGATGGGCGCGTATCTGAGTCATCGGCTTGTGCAATGGAGTACTTGACTAGCATGTTGACATCAAAGGTTTATGATGTTGCAGTGGAATCTCCTCTGCAACATGCCTCGAAGCTGTCAGAGAGGCTCGGTGTGAACATATGGTTGAAGAGGGAGGATCTTCAGCCGGTAAGTAGTTGTTACAATTTGGAATGAAAAAAAAACTATATATATGAATGTGTTGAAATACTCCAAAAGTTAGGTTTGGTTTTTAGTTTTTTGCGGTTTGGGTTTTGGTTTTTTCAGTTTTCGGATATCCGAAACTTAAGTTGATCGTTTTTTGATTCGGATATCCGAAATTAGCTTCTTGGTCAAAGTAATTTACAAAAATTTCTAAGTAGTTTAAAAATGGGTTAGTATTATCGTTACTATTATTTTTCCCTTTGCCTAACCAAGCAACCACTGAGTTTGTTTTACCTACAAAAGCCACTGACCAAGTTGGTCAATGTCTTCTTTATAGGGAGGATACATGACTTGAAGATGTAAACATGCTTTTTAAGGAAAAATCTTTCTAGTGTATTCATCTTTACATCTTCAAGTCATGTATCCCCCTTTTAAGAAAAAAATATTGATTGGCTTGGTCAGTGCTTTTTGTGGGTAAAACAAATTCAGTGGTTGTTTGGTTCATTTTAGTGTTGTTAATTTTCTTGCTCTATAAAAGGTGTCACGATTGGTTTAAAAGAAACCATTTATGCTTCAACTTGGAGCTTGTTGGTGACCAACATTCTAAATCTTTTTAACATCGACAATTTATGGCGACAATCTCATTTCCATGTCACTTGCCTTCACTAACACCCACAACAACAAAACCACCAAAAAAACAATACTTACAGTTTCTTTTCGAGTCACGGCCATCTCAACATCATATATGAGCTCTTACACTACTAAAGATGCCGTCAGCGTTGTCACTAATCCTCGAAAAAAAATTGCCACAGTTCTCTTCGGAATCCTTACAGTATGAACAAGGTAAGGTAGGAGCCGTGCCAGATAGCGCGCGTATCTGAGTCATCGGTTGGTGCGATAGACTAGCATGTTGACATCAAAGGTTTATGATGTTAAAGTGGAATCTACTCTGCAACATGCCTCGAAGCTGTCAGAGAGGCTCGGTGTGAATATATGGTTGAAGAGGGAGGATCTTCCGCTGGTAAGTAGTTGTTACAATTTGGAATGAAAAAAAACTATATATATGAATGTGTTGAAATACTCCAAAAGTTAGGTTTGGTTTTTAGTTTTCTGCGGTTTGGTTTTTGGTTTTTTCAGTTTTCGGATATCCGAAACTTGAGTTGAAGGTTTTTTGATTCGGATATCCGAAATTAGTTTCTTGGTCAAAGTAGTTTACAAAAATTTCTAAGTAGTTTAAAAATGGGTTAGTATTTTCGTTACTATTATTTTTCCCTTTGCCTAACCAAGCAACCACTGAGTTTGTTTTACCTACAAAAATCACTGACCAAGTTGGTCAATATCTTCTTTATAGGGAGGATACATGACTTGAAGATGTAAACATGCTTTTTAAGGAAAAATCTTTTTAGTGTATTCATGTTTACATCTTCAAGTCATGTATCCCCTTTTAAGAAAAATATACTGATTGGCTTGGTCAGTGCTTTTTGTGGGTAAAACAAATTCAGTGGTTGTTTGGTTCATTTTAGTGTTGTTAATTTTCTTGCTCTATAAAAGGTGTCACGATTGGTTTAGAGGAAACCATTTGCTTCAACTTGGAGCTTGTTCGCGACCAACATTCTAAATCTTTTTAAAATCGACAATTTATGGCGACCATCTCATTTCCAAGTCACTTGCCTTCACTAATACCCACAACAACAAAACCACCAAAAAAACAATACTTACAGTTTCTTTTCGAGTCACGGCCATCTCAACATCATATATGAGCTCTTACACTACTAAAGATGCCGTCAGCGTTGTCACTAATCCTCAAAAAAAATTGCCACAGTTCTCTTCGGATTCCTTACAGTATGAACAAGGTAAGGTAGGAGCCGTGCCAGATGGCGCGCATATCTGAGTCATCGGTTGGTGCGATGGAGTACTTGACTAGCATATTGACGTCAAAGGTTTATGATGTTGCAGTGGAATCTCCTCTGCAACATGCCGCGAAGCTGTCAGAGAGGCTCGGTGTGAATATATGGTTGAAGAGGGAGGATCTTCCGCCTGTAAGTAGTTGTTACAATTTGGAATGAAAAAAACTATATATATGAATGTGTTGAAAAACTCCAAAAGTTAGGTTTGGTTTTTAGTTTTTTGCGGTTTGGTTTTTGGTTTTTTCAGTTTTCGGATATCCGAAACTTGAGTTGAAGGTTTTTTGATTCGGATATCCGAAATTAGTTTCTTGGTCAAAGTATTTTACAAAAATTTTAAGTAGTTTAAAAATGAGTTAGTATTTTCGTTACTATTATTTTTCCCTTTGCCTAACCAAGCAACCACTAAGTTTGTTTTACCTACAAAAATCACTGACCAAGTTGGTCAATATCTTCTTTATAGGGAGGATACATGACTTGAAGATGTAAACATGCTTTTTAAGGAAAAATCTTTTTAGTGTATTCATGTTTACATCTTCAATTCATGTATCCCCCTTTTAAGAAAAAAATATTGATTGGCTTGGTCAGTGCTTTTTGTGGGTAAAACAAAGTTGTTTGGTTCTGTAACACCCCCAAAAATTTGTTTAACAGCGGAAGACTTAATCTGGGTGTTACGTAGAGGATCACAGTCATAATTATAGAAAACGACTCAAAGAGACGTTTTTAAGTTCATATTATTGAATTCAAATGCAAGGATGTTCAATAGTTATTACATCACATTGATGTTTTGAAATTGACTGTTTATTAATTCTTACACCACCGACACAAAGGTCAAATGCCCACTCCATGCCTCCTGAGCTTGCTTCAGTTACCTGAGATACATGCAAAAAAGTCAACAAAATTTTTGAGTGAATCTATAGCTTTTATAGTTAAAATCAGATGAACACAATCAAGTATTTCTCAGGTATATAGTAGTTTGTTCCGTATGCTTATTGCCATAAGTCTCATGAACACAACGTTAACAAGTATGTGAGCCGTGTAGTGGCATCAACATAGTATAAGTTGCCCTTGGGGAGGAGTGTGCCAGTTCTCCTAGTGTATCAAATAATAGTGCATTTGTCTACCAAGTGTCGGCTAGAACAAATGGGTCTGTCAAGCACCAATAGATCTATTCACAGTTATTCGCGTTCACTCGCAAGTGACTAAGGTTCATGATAGAAGAGACTTTCAAGTTGGCGGGGTGTCTTATGCAATACTTAGTTAGCATACAATGGTGTATAATACTTGATCGAAACTGTGTTCATATAGTGTAGCATGTATCCCACCCACATAGTTTGTAAAACATGTAAAAAGTGTGGGACTATAGACTCACCTCAGATGAGTGTGTATGTAGGCAAATAAGTATGTCAAGTGCAACTGGTGAATGGCTCCAACACGCAACCTGGATAATATGAGAAGCCTTAGTTTCCTGTAGTGGTGTGGTTTGCATTTGTGTATAATGCTTAAGGTTTGAAAATAATATTATACTTAATATTATCTTGTCTTTATGTGTGATGATGATAAGTCGTGCCAGACTTATAGAGTTGTACACCCTAGCAGGGTGTAGAGTTTTCAGTCCTTGATCTTAGTGAAAGTGATATATCACTAAGATATGTGAATAGTGTTCTTCCATTATCTCGGTAATTTATTTATTCAGTGTTAGTTCTTATTAAAATATTTATTTTATCAAGTTTAGTGAAATTACAACTTTAATCCTTAAACTTTATAAAGTTTATATTTATAACCCATAAGTTTATAAAAATGACATTTAAGTACCTCAAGTTTATAATTATTTCATTTATAACTTTACTTTGTCAAAATAACAGCTTTGACACTCTTGTTCCATTATTTACATAATTAGTCCTTGTACTTTCAAAGTTGACACCTCTAGTCCTTATGAAATGTATATTTACATTTTAGTACTTATATTATCAAATTAGTCAATAAATGACAAAAAGATTTCGAATGTACTGTTTTCACACCAAGTTTACAAAATTTACAGTTTTGGTCCTTATACTTTAGAAACTTTGCAAAACTAGTCCTTTAAGTATAAATTGTTCATTTTAGGTCCTTGTAGTTCCAAATTTACACAAATGACTCAAAATAACTTATATTTACTGTTTGTAACCTTAGTTTGCAAAAATTACAGTTTTAACCCTTAGTTTACAAAGTTGGCAGTTTTAGTCCTTTAACTTTGTATCTTTTGCATTTTTAGTCCAAAACAACATTTTAGCTTATGACCTTATTCCAAATAGTTTTTCAAGTTCCCAGAAGCTTAGAAAATGTTGTGATAGCTTATCAGTAGCTTATTAGAGCTTATAGCTTATTTCGAATTTATTTAAGTGTTTAATGGGCCTGTGTGATCTGTTAAGGCCCATTGGGTCTTTGGTGGGTCCAATGGGCTTCCAACTGGGTTTGGTGGTTCTTGGGCTCATATTGGGCCTTGCCAAAATGAGGGGGAGTGTTGTTGGGCCATGGAACAGGCCACGATGAGTGGTGAATTTAATGGGCTTTAGCCCATTAAGGGTGTTTGGTTGTTTCTGTGAACGAGCAAAGCAGCCACAAAGTGAGCTTGTGAGATAGCTTAAACAAGCTTGTGAGAGTGTGAGCTTTGTGTATCTTGTTTGTTGAGGTTCCATAGAATCAGTTGGTACAAAAATATATATATGTTGTATGTATGAATTGTAAATAACGAGACCAAATGAAAGTGAGAAAATCATTGGAAAACACTTGGAGTATTTTAACTGTTTTTCGATATAGGCCAAGGTAACTTGTAAACGTGTGATTTTCAAGGTCTTAGAGTTTGGTTAAGCTTGTAATGAGTTTGTGGTTTCATTTATACGTGTTCTGAGATATGAGTGAGTATTTTAGTAGGGCATGAGCTTAACGAGACCTAGGAGATATTTGGCCAAAGTGTTGGTGTATGATACGAATAGAAAACATAGAAATGAGTTGAAAAATAACTAAGTGTTGAGAGTTGGCTTACCACACCTTCAAAGGTGGGAAGATTAGGTTCTGTGGAAGCTTGATGAGGGTCGTGTGAGTTCGTGGCTTGCTAGTTGGCACACCAAGGATTTAGGGAAGACTCAAGGTGAGATTTTGAGAGCTTGGGAGGAGCTTGTGGCTTCTTCTTCTTCTTCTCGGTATCAAGGCAGTGAACCAAATGAGTTTGTGAGAGTTTTGCTATGAGTTTTACGTGAGTTCTTTTGCATGAGAGTGTAATACATGAAGATAATGACAACTTGAGGGACAAAGGGAATATGGCAGTGAGATAACGAGTAGGATAGGAGTATAGGTTAGCTTGATTGGAAGCAAGTTGCACTTCCAAGTGTTCTTGGGTTCGGTTTTATGTGATGACGAGTATAGGGGTTCTAGAAACCGGATTTTATTTCGAGTCTTACGTATAACGAGGTAAGCAAGAGTTGGGGTGAAGTCTTTAGGTCCTTGTGAAGTTATATGGTCTAGTGTGAATGAGTTTGAGGTGTGTTTGGTTGTAAAATAACAAAAGGGTCCGTTTGACATGTTAACGTGACCAAATGGTCACTTGGTGATCGAGTAGCGAGTTGTAGGAGTTGTGGTGAGTTATAGATAGGGTTACATGGTCTTGTGAGTCCTTTTTGAGGTTTGTAGGGGCCAAGAAACACTTAGGAGTCCAAACGAATATTATGTGACAAAAAATAAATAGTTATAGGTCGAATAGTTTGTTGTGAAGCCGTAGGATCTTTAGAACGTGTTTGGCTTAGCTAAATTAACTTAGGATGGTTGATGAGTGTGTAAATACTCATCATTTTTCTATCATCTGAACTGCCAAAACATCCAAAAGCACCAAATAATGCATCAAAGTAGTGAAAATATCCCAAAAGTGTGTTTTATATGTTCTAGATGCAAAATGTTTGAAAACAAATGAAAAACAGACAAAGTTTGCACAATTGGCAGTTTCAGTCCCTCAACTTTCACAAATTGTCAAAACTAGTCCCTAAATATTTAAAAATATGCAAAATATCATGAAAGGTCCTTGGGGATTCATAAGTTGTCAAAACAAATCCTTTGAATTTCAAAAATCACAAATTTACAACTTTGGTCCCCCAAGTTTGAAAAATGTCAAAAATAGTCCTTGGTGAATTTAAAAAGTGAAAATAATCAAAAATAAACCTTGTACTATTCATCAATGACAAAATTGGTCCTTGTGGTAAAAATTTGGAAAATTACATGTTTTGTCCCTGAAGTTTCACAAAATGGCAAAACAGGTCCCTGGAGTTCAAAAAGTGGAAAAGTCAATATTGGTCCTTGTACTATTCATCATATGGCAAGTTTTACCCTTGTGAGTACTTTGGAAAAATCACAAAATCAGTCCCTCAAAATTCCAGAAATTACATCTTTGGTCCTTGTGGAATTTACAAACCAAACGAGCCTAGTTATCTTCATAAACCCATAAGTCCAATATCCAAATCCAGTCCAAAGTCCAAAGTCCAAAAACAAAAACAAAAACAAAACACAAACCCAAAACCCCCTTGGCCTGTTTTTCTTTTGCCTTGGCCCAAGCCCACACAAACAAACCCACCCTCCACATTATAACCTTCACCCCTTTCCCTCCCCGTTCAAACGAAACCAGAACCAAAACCACTTCTGGTTTCCACCCCACTTGCAGGTCACATCCAACCGCCCAATCCACCATCTTCTACCCACTACCCCCCACAATAAATGCACCACCCCCAATTGCAATTTCTCAGTGCAATTTGCACTCAACCCATTTTGGCGCCAAAATCTG
>LBNU01006572.1:51565-65597 GCA_014162995.1 Artemisia annua | reverse complement strand
TGTAGCTTTTTACAAGCTTGTTCAAGTTTTAAAATTCCAAAACCATAATCTGTCAAGAAAATAAGTTGCATAGTGCTTATTTTTGAGTTTAAGCAAAAGTGTTTTTGCAAAAGTTGTTCATTTTTAGCATATAAACAAGTCTCAAAAAGAAAAATCCAAAAATAATCACTTTTTAAGAAAAGTGATAGTTTCTATTTAATATAATTTAGATTTTCATTTTTCTTTTTAAATTTTTATTAAGTACTAACCTGTTTTTATAATTTCCTTAAATTCCTAGTAACTTATAGTATTTGTATAAATTTTATTAGAATTTTTCTTTTTCATTTAGTATTTATTAAAATTAAAAACAGTTTAGTTAATAATTAGTTAATAATAGTAAAATAAATAGTTTTAATAGATTTTGTTAAACAGTAGCATCTTTTTATAATTTTCCTAAGTTCTACATAATAATTAGTACATCTAGTAATTTTCTTGTTATTTCTACTGTTCATTTGGTAATTCTTAGATTTAATTTTAACTAAAACAGTTTAATTAGAAAAACCAAAAAGAAAATAGTTTTAGTGTTTAAAATTAATCTCAGATCCATTTTTATAATTTTTCTAGTTTGTATACATTGTTTAGAACCTGTAAAAATTATCTTTGTAATTTTCTCCTTTCATTTTCTAATTTTATCTTTTTATATAGTTTAATTAGATTTTAAATATTAATTAAGTTTTTAATTTATAAAAAATCCACAAAAAGACAAAAATATTTCTTTTTAATTTTTATAAATATTTTAAGTCATTTTAGATTTTTAGAAATTATTTTTGTAATTTTCTAAGTTTATTTTGTTAAGGAAATCTTTTTAGGATTAATATAAATAGATTTTAAGTAAATTAAAATAGTTTATATTAAATAATTAATATTAAATTAATATAATATTAGTAAAATATTTTCTTTTTAGATTTTAATTTTCTTTAAGATTAAAAGTTTGAAAATTTTCATTTTACAACCTTGAAGTTTGGAACTTGTCATTTTTAGCCCCTGTAGTTTAGAAGTTGTCATTTTTAGTCCCTGTAGTTTGCTTAATTACATTTTGTGTTACATATTTGTCATATCTGTTTATTGAGCATTTTCATTTTCAATTCCAAGCAATCAGTAGTGTAAAAATCAATCAAAATCTTTATCTGGTTACTATTCCTAATCACTCTTCCCATAAACGTTTTCCAAAACACAATTTCAATCTCGTTGGGATTTAACGAACAGGGGAAACACTGTACTCTCCAGGATTACACTGCATTGTGCTCTAAGCTTTCAGGGTTTATTTGTTACGGTTAGCCATTCACAAGTGGCTAGCTTGTGTGACAAACCTGTTGGTTCTGAGACCAATCAATGGTTAATAATGGATTTCCAAATGCCTTGGAAGGTCTCATGTTGGCTTGTGCATGATATGAGTTTTGTTGTGCACGTTTTGAATATGTATCGAGACAATATTTTGAGATAGGGCACGTTTGTGAGTTTGGTGAGTGATGAATCACTTAGAAACACTTAGGAACTCATTTGAGAGAGTTTGGAACTCATTAGAATCAATAGAAACGAGTTTAGCACAATGTGACCAAAGTTGGGTACGTTTGGATAAGTGTGTGACCTCGCTACAAAAGGCCCTTCGTTTACTGTTCATTTGTATGTATTTTGATGAGATAATTGTTGATCTCGATTCTTTTGGTTGCAAGGAATGAGATGGTGCCTCTTGTTCCATATGTTGTTTGTAAGAATAACGAATACGAAGGCCAAAGTAAACGTGCAAACACGTTCGAATTCATATGTTACATTTGTGTTGGATTGGGCCGTTAGTGGGCTTAGGAGTTCCTTAGGCCCAATTGTAGTTTAAATATGATCCGTGAATAGTTATTGGGCTAGTGTAGTTGTTATTGGGTCGTGTAGGCCCAATAAGAGTTGTGTGACCAAATCTGGTTATGTGGGGCCCACTTGTGAACAATGTGGGTCCTACAGTGAATATTATATATATTTTCATGTTGTGGGGCCCACAGAGGTGTATTCCAGTTATATGGAAGTTATGGGGTCCACCAAGGGGGATGTGGGTCCCATAAATGTGTGTTGTAATTCATACTTGTATTGTGGGGTCCACTGAGGTGAAAATCTCATATATGGTAGTTGTGAGTGCAAAGTGTTGCACTTGTGATCAAAACTGATCCATAGTTGTGTTGTGCCTTGTCCAGGTCATTGTGGGTTGCGTGTGAGCTCATTCAAGGTAAGTGTGAATCACATAGCACATAATGATTTAGAGTTGCATAGTATGAACAAAAGTTTAAAATTTTGCCTAAAAATGGGTGTATGAACAGTAATACATAATTACTTCATGTTTAGTGTTTGTTAATAATTGGGTTTTTAGCAGGATATTACAGCACCTACCCGTCATTCAAATTCCGTCCTGGAATTTAGGTTTGCGTGGTGTCATGAGTGTTCTCGGAGAACAGGTGTGGATATTTGGCGCGGATTTTGTCCTCGCGCTCCCATGTGTACTCGGGTCCTCTTTGAGAGTTCCATCGAACTTTGACGATGGGTATGCGGCTGTGTTTCAATCGTTTCACTTCACGGTCCATAATCTCTATGGGTTCTTCCGTGAAGGCAAGTTTCTCATCAAGCTGAATTTCTTTTAGCGGTATTACCAGGGTTTCATCATAAAGACACTTCTTTAGGTTTGAAACGTGAAATACATCGTGTACACGGTTGAGTTTTTCTGGTAATTCAAGTTTATAAGCCACAGGACCAATCCTTTATAGGATCTTGAAGGGTCCAATGTATCGGGGGTTTAGTTTTTCGCGCTTTCCAAAGCGGACAGTTCCTTTCCAGGGTGATACTTTCAACATGACCTTGTCTCCAACTTGAAATTCCATTGGCTTTCGCCTCACGTCAGCGTAACTTTTCTGCCTATCCCTGGCAGCTTGTAATCGTTGTCGGATCTTAACGATCTTTTCTGTAGTCTCAAGGATTAGCTCAGGTCCAGTGATCTGAGCTTCTCCAACTTCAGCCCAACAAACTGGAGATCTGCACTTTCTACTATAAAGTGCCTCGAATGGTGCCGCTTTAATGCTGGCATGATAGCTATTGCTGTATGAAAACTCGGCTAACGGCAATTGTTTATCTCATCCCTTACCGAAGTCAATCACGCATGCTCGCAGCATGCCTTCTAACGTTTGTATTGTTCTCTCGCTTTGCCCATCCGTTTGTGGATGGTACGTGGTGCTCATGTCTAGGCTCGTGCCTAAAACTTTCTGCAGTGATTGCCAGAAGTTCGAGGTAAAACGACTATCTCTATCGGAGATAATTGAGATGGGTACCCCATGTCGGGTCACAATTTCCTTCAGGTATAAATAGGCGAGTGTGCTTACCTCATCGGTCTCTCGAATGGGTAAGAAATGAGCAGATTTTGTGAGTCGATCAACAATAACCCAAATGGTATCTAAACCAGCGGTTATTCGTGGGAGTTTAGTGATAAAGTCCATAGTAATTCGTTCCCATTTCCAAATAGAAGGTCAGGTTGAGTAAGTAATCCAGATGGTCTTTGGCATTCTGCCTTGACTCTTGAACATGTTATGCACCTTCCGACATACTCGGCAATGTCGGCTTTCATGTTTGGCCACCAGTATAGTTTTTTGAGGTCTTGGTACATTTTGTTGGCTCCAGGGTGGATGGATTACCTGGATTTATGTGACTCGTGCATGATGAGGTCTCGAATACCTCCAAAATGCGGAATCCAACTTCTTTCTCCGTAACACAAGGTTCCGTCGGCTCGTTTCACAAAACCATTTTTACTTTCCGACATACCATAGATCTTTTTGTGAGGTCGGTTCTCTTCTCTGAGAGCCTCCGTTTGTGCTTGCAAGATTTGTGCGGGTAGTGGTGAACAAATCATCATTCCTAACGATCGTACTCGGAGAGGTTTAATACGTTCCTTCCGGCTTAAAGCATCGACCACAACATTGGCCTTTCCGGGGTGATAGCGAATTTCGCAATCGTAATCACTAAGTAATTCCAGCCATCATCGTTGTCTCATGTTTAATTCTTTCTGATCGAGGTTGTGTTGTAAGCTCTTGTGATCGGTGTACACCGTACACTTGATACCGTAGAGGTAATGTCTCCAAATTTTGAGAGCGAAAACTACCGCTCCAAACTCCAAATCATGTGTCGTGTAGTTTTCCTCATTCTTCTTGAGTTGTCGACAGGCATATGCTATAACTTTGCTTTGCTGCATCAACACAGCACCTAACCCGTGGTGTGATGCATCGCAATAGACCACAAACCCATCGCTACCTTCTGGTAGTGCTAATATAGGGGCTTCACAAAGTTGCACACTAATGAATGAAAAATAGAAAAGTATATATAGAGAATACATTCTGACGGCGTCAGCTTATACGCTCTGACGCCGTCAGCTCGCCGTCATTAGGGTTCTCGGATGGCCTAGATCTACTTCTGACGCCGTCACTTGTAAACTTGCTATGGGCCGTCACTTGTTAGCTTTACACCTGACGGCCTAGGAATATTAACACCTGACGCCGTCAGGTGTAAACATCTCAATTTCTTCTTAGGGCGTCACGTATAGTCTGAATCCACTCCTTTGTCTTGGTTGGCTGACGGCGTCACCTTGTGACTCTGACGCCGTCAGGAAGGATTTCCAGCATTCTTTTGAGACTTTGTCGTTTTCTTCACTTTATGCTCCTAAAACGTCCAAAATGATGTGTTTTCCAGAATTCTTCTCAAAAGTACCTAAAATGACAAAAGGAACGATTTAAGGCAATATTTGATCATATTAACACGAATTAGGGCTTAAATGACCCCCTAAAATGGGTACACTTTTCTCCTCATCAAATACCCTTACACTTGAGATTTGTTTGTCCTCAAGCAAATAGGCTTTTATTCCAATTAAAATATGAGTTAGGGGTCATTTAACACTAATATAAAAGTAATTACAACAAATAGTTACTCGACCCTAATCATAATAAGCACGGAAATCATACACTAGCACCTCACAAATAGTGTTTGGATACTCTCATCTCTCGGGTGTTATAAACCTATACAACTACATTTGAAACGGAATAAAATCACTCACTACCTGTCATAGCAAATAGATTACCATAGGCTTGGGAGAGGATCAATTACTCCTCCACTAGGCGTAAGCACCTAAGATAAACTATCAAAGAGGGCTTTCCAAAGGGTTGTAATGTAAGGTGTAAGGATATGATAAACACGGTTTGGTTGGAATAAAGGGTATTTTACTGGTGGCAAGTTAATTATCATGATCAAATACATGTACTATACAATGTTGCTAAGCCAAGACTCGACTCAACTTAAGCTAAAAATGAAATAACAAAAACATAAACAAACATAAAAAGAAACGGGATGGTAGTCCGTATGTTTTTTCTACTTCTCTTTTTTTTCATTTTTTTTTGTATTTTTCTTGATTTTTTCGATTTTTTTTTATTTTTTTTTATTTTATTTTTTTTCATACACTCTTGCCCTACCATCCAAAATAATACATCATAGGGGCCTCGGTTCTCCCCTTACACTTGAACTTTTACATACTTTACAAATAACTAATCTAATGACTCGAATTAAGATAATTGAAAAACTTGGAGTACTTTTTAAAATATTTAGCACATATGGGGGTAATAATGATGTTCTTCCCCATTACTCCATTAAACTAGTACTTTACCCATGAGTCCCAATCGTCCCAAAACAATATGTACAAGATATGACTCGACTTAGCAACCATGTAATCAATTAGATAATTAACAAAGGGTTTAACACAAATGTTGTAACAATAATGCACTAAAGATGAATGCATACAAGGTAGGCTAAGGCGATTTGGGTGTACATTTAAGTGGGGTGTAACAAATTCTCACTTTGAGTAAGATGCTCAAAGGTCGAAACTAAAAGATAGGCTCTGAGGGGTGTACTAGGGGTATCGTGTACCAAAAATGGGTACAACGCAAAGGGTGTGGGAGAATTGCTTGACCAATGTAGCCAACGTAATTATAACAAAAATACGGGTGTAAAACAAGGGGTTAATCCTAATGCCTCTTATCATGTAGTAGATCTAACTACACGAATGTAGTCTCACTTGTGGATTTGAGATGGTCCTAACGCAAGTTCTAGAATCTAAGTGCTACCGGTACACACATCGTAGCATAAATGCTTTTCCTACCAATTCTAGGGGCGAACCTCACATATTTGGGGTGGAAAATTTTTTAGTGGTACGGTTTTGTGCTAGTCATATAATTTCCTATCCATGAGACGCTTATTAGGACCAAAGTTTCACTTCTAAATGTTGTAAAAAATTTTAAATTGGCGCTAAAATTGCCCTAACAAATATTTCTCTCGGTTTTATTACAAATTTACTATCAAACAAACAAAAATCAAGCGCAATTGCATTCTCTAAGGTGTCTTCATTTACCCCCCTTACACTTAAACCGAACATTGTCCCCAATGTTCATATAAAAGATGTAAAAGTAATGATAATGAAAGAATGAAACAAATACTCCCCTGATTCATTTTGTGTGGATAGTGAGGTAACATGGTTAGATCTTCTTCCAAGAAAGATGAACGCTCAAAGCTTCCCTTCCGAAATATAAATCATCTCCTTGTCCAAAATAACCTGTTAACCTGAAAAACAATAAAGGCGAACCTCGCGGTAAAATCGGCGGTATAATCTATAATAGGATATAATGCTTGTGGAATGAATGTTTTTGCAGAATTCCTGAAGATTATAAGTTAGAGAATTAACAAAACTTTTTATGATTCCGGAAGAAAAAAAAACTTTCAAAAATTTTCAGAAAATTACTGCCTGACGCCGTCAGGTTGTAATGCCTGACGCCGTCAGAAATGATCTGACAGAATTCTCATGTTAAGTTTCAGGAAAATTTCTGGAAAAACTATACCTTACTACCTGGAATTCCTTCAAAAATATCATTATGACTCGATACAAGCATTTGACTCAAACAAGTACTAATATACATGTTAATTTACATTGTTATGATTCATGTTCATTCGTTCTTATTAACCGATTTAGATTTCCCTTACACTTATCTTTTGCAAAATACCTTTATATGTAGTTAAGACGAAGTTAAAAACAAGATAAAGCATTTTCACAAGTTAGTTTGAAGCATGAATCAATAACAAGAAAAGTAACATACATACGGAAACAAATAAAATCAAATAAACAAACAAATAAACACAAAGCTTGGGTTGCCTCCCAAGAAGCGCTTTTCTTTATTAACGAGTCTTGTAGCTAGACTCAAAGTCACCGTACGTTACGTGACTTCGTCGTTGGTCTCGGTTCCTAAGTCATCCTCTTTTCCGGTTTTGTATTCGGGCCCTAAGTTCAAACAATCCTTATAGAAACCGAAAATCCTTTTCATGACATAGTCTACTCCCCTACGTCTATCCTCATCATTCCTATAGTAAACCGCTTGTTTGAGCTCCTTCTCAACGTTTGACAAGTGTTGGTATTGCTCTATCTTATACGGCATTTGGTAGTTCACCTCATCGGTCTCATCCTTAAATGTGACTATCCCTAAGGAAGGTTCATGAGTCATTCTAGAGACCTCGATAAATGGTTTGCCTAAGACTACTTGGGTCACACTTGCATCGATTATTGGGCGGATATCTTCTACAATCACAAAGTCGGTGACATAGGTAAAGTTTCCTACATAAACCGGTAATCCTTTAACTCTTCCCGTGAAGTTACTAATCCATCCCTTATCGGGAAACACTCTATACCCTAGTTGACTTTTCATTATCAAATTGTATTGAGCTCTAGTCATGATGTTAATGGGTGATCTAGGGTCAATGTACGCTTTCCAAATATGCAAATGCCCGATGTTGCATGGTATGTTGAGATTAGATGGATCGCCCACCTTGAAAATTGGGTTACCTAGGATGTATGGGGTCTCGGAGTCATCGAATAGATTCTTATGATATGCTCGCTCTTCCTTAGTGGGTAACCTATTGAAGTAATCCTCCTCCTCTACTTCTTCTATTTCGCTAACCTTAGCCTTCCTATCATCCTCTAATTCCTTACTCTCATCCTTTGATTCACTATCATTCTCACTCCTATCAATTGGTCTAATGGTCACAACGTTTACGAAGTGGACATGTTTGGATGAAGAGGGGTCCTTGATTTGTGGTTCGCTATTGGTGTTTCTAGCGTCCTTTTGTGGGGGTGATAGCACTTGGTTGTTGAGGGCTTTCAACAAGTTGTCAATTTTATTGGTCATCTCTACTTGTTGTTGATTGAATTCGGATGTGAATTTAGCTATGCGAGCTTCTTGAGATGCCATAAAATTGGACATCAATCCTTCAAAGTTGTTGGTACTACCATAGTTGTTGGAAGGATTGTTGTTGAAGGTACGGTTTGAGGAATTACCGTTGGGTTGAAACCGGTTAGGTGGGTTGGAAGAATTGTTTTGGGGTGCGTTTTGGTTTGACTTCCACCTAAGGTTGGGGTGATTTTTCCATGAGGGGTTGTATGAATCTCCATAAGGGTTTGGCTCGGGTTTGAAAGTGTACCACTTATCTCCCGCTCCGTCGGTACGCGTGGATGCGTAGTCCGCAAAAGCTTGTTCGGGGAGTTCCATGCAATCACGAGTGTCGTGGGGACCACTACATAATTCGCACGAAGAAGTGATTTTGTTCACTTGGCTTGAAGGTTTAGGAGCCTCGTAGGATTTCATGAGAAACTTGACTTGGTCTTCAAGTTCTATGATCCTACGGTCGGAAGTGCTTGAATTATTCGAAGGCAAAGATATTGCCTTGACCGTTTTATTCAAATCACGGGGATCATTCCAACTTTCGTTGTCATATAGAGCAAGATCTTCTAGGAGATCCCATGATTGTTCCGCACTTAGATCACGTAGCTTGCCACCGGCCGCTTGGTCAATGGTTTGCCTCGTGGGGATATTGATATGGTCATAGAAGATTTGGACTTGGAGCCAAAGGTCTATGCCATGATGAGGGACTTTTTGGAGTAAGTCCTTGAATCGAGTCCATGCCTCGTAGAGGGTTTCGCCTTGACGTTGTTGGAACGCCAAGATATCATTCCTTAGCTTGGTAGTTCTTCCCGGTGGGAAAAATTGAGCTAAGAAGCGAGTTGTGAGATCATCCCAAGAGGTGATGGATCCTGCGGGTAGACGCTCTAGCCACTGACTAGCATGGTCTCGCAGAGAGAATTGGAAGAGACGTAATCGGGTAGTCTCTCGAGTTTCAACATTAAGGTCTATGGAATCTACGATTTTGAGGAAATCCTTGAGATGTTGATTTGGATCTTCGGAACGAAGTCCATGGAATGCGCATCCGCTTTGCACCAACCGGATGGTGTCGGATCGCAAGGGAGACACATTGGCTCCTTGGGTGAGCTCAATGGTGTTTCGATAGCCATGGTGGCTAGGTCGGGAATACTCTCCTAAGGTACGGGCTCTAGGAGGTTGGTTTAGTTATGGTGGTGGGTTGTTTGGTTGAGGTGGGTTGTTGGGATCAAGGATATTACCACCTTCCATGTTGGCGTATGGTAATGGTTACGAACAAAAACACGAAGAAAATAGATAGACTAAAGAGATCCTAGAAAAATAAAATAAAAGTCTAACTAGAAAGGAATCTAGTGAGTAGACCTAATAAAATAAAAATTCAACCTAAACTATAACTATTCCCCGGCAACGGCGCCAAAAACTTGATACGCGGGATTGCGACCACGCAACAGGTTTTACCTCTCAAGGGATCTTGAGAAGCTTGCAATCCCACCAGGCAGTGTACCTGACCGATGTAGTATAGTATAGTGGTAAGTACGGGGGATTGATCGTTCTCTCACAGGGAATAGTGTTCGTTAGGTATGAAAAACTACTCTAATAGGTCTAAGGATGAGGGATGATTATTTTTGTATTTTTATATTTTTTGAAAGCAAGTAAAATCTCGGGTTTGAAGGAGTGGGCGGAATTAGTTGCTAGTCAACTAACCCAAAAACTACTATTGCAATTAAAATAAAATAACAAGAAAATAAAAGGTTGTGAAACTTATATGGAGACAAGTGTGTTTACTTAGATTTTCTTACTCCCTAACTATCTTTTACCGGTTAATTAGTGTGTATTAATTGCGTGGATGACGGGTGTATTCCTTAATACCATTCGTGGGGTGGCGTACGTACTTCCCCAACTCTATAAGCTCCTACTTCACTCCTATGTCGAGCCTGCTAGAAGCTCCTAACATGGGATCATTAGAATTCGCTCATGCATTAAATACAACCATAAAAACCTAGTACGCATTGGTTCATGTTTCTTAAGACGTTCAAGCAAGTTACCGTATAGGAGGTTAGCCAGTTTTCTTAAGCCTAACATCGATAAACAATCATCCAATACAAGTAATAACACACCAACAACCAATAATCAATAGTTAGGTTTCATTAGATCTAAGCAAACACAAAATAAATCTAGCCTAGCATGTTAATTGAAAGACAAGCATAAGATATAATTAACCAACACATAGACATATTGATTAATTTGAATGGAGACTTATCTTCAATTGAACATGGAAGAATCAAGGGTGAAAAACCCTTGAAAAAGCTGTCAAAATCGTCTAGGGTTTGTTCCCAAAAGTTGCACACTAATGAATGAAAAATAGAAAAGTATATATAGAGAATACATTCTGACGGCGTCAGCTTATACGCTCTGACGCCGTCAGCTCGCCGTCATTAGGGTTCTCGGATGGCCTAGATCTACTTCTGACGCCGTCACTTGTAAACTTGCTCTGGGCCGTCACTTGTTAGCTTTACACCTGACGGCCTAGGAATATTAACACCTGACGCCGTCAGGTGTAAACATCTCAATTTCTTCTTAGGGCGTCACGTATAGTCAGAATCCACTCCTTTGTCTTGGTTGGCTGACGACGTCACCTTGTGACTCTGACGCCGTCAGGAAGAATTTCCAGCATTTATTTGATTTTTTAATTAAAAAAACGCTTTTTAAGCCTTGAAATTTTTGGATTCTTTTCTCTTTTTTTAATAGCTTTTCTTTTTTAGTTTTTTTCCCAGCAAACAATAATTCAAAAAGAATAGGTGCATTTATGTTTTTCCTAACAATGTAGATTTAAATGTGTTCGCTGTAGTCAATTTTTTAAACATTGAATGTTTTTTGGTTAAGAAGGTAATTGCATATATGTTTGTAATGTAAATTCGTTAAACTTCAAGATTAAAACTAACAATATAAACATTAAACATATGACCTCAAAATTTATAACAAATCATAGAATATAAACATCATATACAAATTTTGATATTAAATAAAATACAATTCAAAAACAAAAGTATTATCAAATTCATCGTAACATATGTGCACGTCTTCCAAAAATATATATGAACGCCTTTCGAGAACATATGTGCACGCCTTCTAGAGACACAAGTGCATTCTTTGATCATCTTCATCACACACCCTCTTTCCTGAATAACAAAAATAAAATAAATAAATAAATGTTAAACTTTAAACAACCAAAACAAAGATCAATTAACACGACAAAGTAACATGAGCATGCTCAACGTAATAATAAAAATTAAAGAATAAATGGCTATCTAGCGTGAGCTGGTAAAGAGAACACAAAACTCAAACTCTAGGCACGTAAAACACATATGCACTCCATGGAGTTTAAACTTCATAAACACATATGCACAGTTAATATATGTAAACAAGGTCAATAAGCACACAAATACCGACAAATTGTACAATCACATGCATTTTCAATAGATTTAAACTCCAAGAACATAAATATCTGGTAGTAGTATATCAACAAGGTCTATAAGCAAGTCATCTCCATTGGTTAATTGCACCACAAACACCTAGCAAACATGTATGCACATTCTAAACACCTATGCACAATTAAAAATAAATATGCATACACCTCTGGAATCGACATCTTAAAAGAAACCAGACACAACTTACTTATAGACTTATTTGGATTCGGCATCTTAGAAGAAACTGGATACAACTTAAGTGCATATTCACCACGGATCCATATCTTTTTAGTCCTTCACGCATGCAAAAATGCACCAGCCATAAAAAGTGGTAATATACAAACTAGTAAATGGTATGTTCCAAACAATACTGAAACAATTAAAAAAACAAATCCAACACCATGGATCACCACTAAAGATCCGAAACATTAAAAACTAATGAAAATTGTTTCGAACATTTGGAATATTAAAATATTAACACTTGAGAAAGACACCAAGCCCAATATAATAAAAAGAGTTAATTACTTAAATGGTCCTTGTGGTTTGGTACTTTTTACGGATCTTGTCCCTGTGTTTTTTTTTGTCGGGTTTGGTCCTTGTGCTATTAGAAAGTTATGGATCCTATCTAAATATTGACCCAACTCAGAATTAGTGGTATAAATGGACTGGAAGTGACATTTATTGAACATGTGGGCTGAAATTGTAATTTTTTTATTTCCACTCTTAAATACGCACGATTACACATACTACCTAAACCACCCACACCCTGTTTTTCTATCACAATATTTTTAACCTAATCTAATCTAATTCAAAATCAATAATCCCTTTCATGATCGACAACTAAGACACAAAAAACAGATTATCTAATGGTGGATTCAAACAAATGTGGTCTGCGACCACCAGGAAAAGCTTTTGATCCAGAAAAAGAATATGGTATGTGTTATTTTGGTTTTTATGATTTCTTTTCTTTTTCGTGTATGGTGTCATGTATAGAAGGAATGTATTGATTTAAGGTTATATATTTGTACATTTTAACAGGAACCAAGAACCCTACTATTTTCACATTGAAGGTAAACCATGGCGGTTTTTTCACAATGGGAGCTGGAAGACGTTATTTGAATGGTAAGGTTAGCTGGTTTGATTGGGTTGATGCTGATGAATGGTCTATCATTGAACTTAGTGACATGCTAGGGTTGTTAGGATATAAGAATGAAGAGAAATTTTATCATTATAAAATTCCTAACACTAGTTTAGATGAAGGCCTTAGACCCTTAGTATCATACAGTGATATTATAGAGATGGTGAAGCATATAGGTTCTTTGAAAGTTATTGAGGTGTTCACTGAACTATGGTGGTCAGTTATAGAGCATCCAATGTCAAAACCTGAAAGTAAGACCAAAGTGTGTGAGGTGGAAGTACAAGTTCCTAAGTCAAACCCTTTGCCTGCTAGGAAAAAACAGAAACTAAAACCTAAGAAAAAGTTTGTTAAGAAACTTACTAAGAAAGCACTTGCACAGAAAATGCTAGATTTTGAAGAATGGCCTGGTAGTGAGCACATTGATGATGAACAACATGATCAGGATAATGTTGTGCCTGAGAAAGAACATGTTAGTGCACAAGTTTGGCCAACTGAGAAAGATATTGAGGATTTTGACCCTTTTTATCCTAATAATGTGAATACTGAAGGGGGCCAATCTAGTGGGTTGAATAGAGGTGATGATGAGCCTATAGTGGAAACAGAAGTTGATGATCAGGTATTAGAAGATGAGGACCACTTAATAGATGATGTTGATGTAGATATGGAACCTTTTAAGAGAAACTTTGCTACTGAACCAGACAAAGAATCAGACCAACATGATAAACTTTTTGACATAGATGACTTTGATAGTGCATCAGACTAGGATGATGGTGATGTTGAAGGAGCTAGAAACTGTGCATTGAGAAAGTTAGCAAAACAGCAGTCATTAAATGAGGTTTCTAAGGATGGTTTCTATGTTGGAAGAAAGTTTGGTGACAAGTGGATTGTGTTAGACATGGTTGCTAAATTAGCTGTGGAGAAAAGAAGACAATTGCATGTAATAAAAAATGATAAGACAAGGGTGAGAGGACACGCAATACCTTAGTCTGGGGGATTTTGATGTGTGCTATTTTACACATACTTTTGACCTTAGTTTAAGTGTAGAAAAGACCAAAAACTAACGTGAAACGCCAAAGATATCTTGTTTTTGTGTTTGTGATCGTGCAGGGACGGATATTGCATAA
>LBNU01006572.1:0-26711 GCA_014162995.1 Artemisia annua | reverse complement strand
AACATAATTTTTTGTCCTCTTTCTTTTTGTATTTTTTCAGATTTTTTTGAATTATTTTTTTTTGAATGGTAATGTGAATATTATCCGCACCATCCCTACTTAAAAGCTAATCCGCACCTGATCCCTTCCCTATTATATATATATATATATATATATATATATATATATATATATATATATATATATAGGGGAGAGTTAAAATAAAAAGAGTATTTTTCATGAGAAGGATAAGAAGAGTTTTTAACCATTGATTTAAAAATCAATGGATGAGATTAAACCATGATATTAATTAAGTCTGAAAGGGTAAGATGGTCTTTTCGTTCTAAAACATAAATCACCTCAACAACTCTCGATGATTCATATCATCCAAAACCAGATCTCAACAACTCTCTCTCTCTTCAACTATTCTTTCTCTCTCTAAAATTCATAAGATCTTTAAGAAATCAACAATTAAAATCACGATTTAAATCTACACGAAGCTTCAATCGATTCTTCAATCGATTCTTTCATATTTTCATACAGATTCTCGATTTTTATGCATATTATGTGTAAAAATTAACAGCAACAAGAAGAAGTAGGAGGAGAGTTTCAATAACTATATATTTGTCAGATAATGAAGAACAAGCTAATAAGCGTAGGAAGAGGCTCCACGATCGTTCCTCAAAAAGTGCAAAATCTAAAGGTATTCATGTAATTAGCTTATGAGATTGCTTTGTTAATAACAAAATTGTTAGAAAAATGTTTATCAGATTTGATTGGACACGTTTTTGTGAATTAATTATGGCTAAATGTTCATTAGATTCATATAATGTTGGTTGAAATGTGACCTGTTTGTTTAATCATTTTTTTGCTTGAGGCTACGTGTGTTTATGCATTAATTAAGGGCTAAATGTGCATAAAATAAGCGTGATCTCGGTTTATATGTGTTTGTGCATTAGCTAATGACTAAACGCGGATTAGTTTTCGTAGTAATTTAGGCAAAGTTATAAGTTTGCCTAAATTCCTACAAAAACTAAAGCACGTTTATACCGAGATCACGCTGATTTCGGTTTAAGTGCATCAAATCAGCATGATCTTGTTCATTAATTTAGGGATAAATGTGCATCAGATTCATATGCTTGGTCGGAACTTGAATTGTTTGTTTAATCGTTGTCTACTTGAGGATATACGTGTTTGTGCATTAGCTAAGGACTAAACGCGGATTAGTTTTTGTAGGAATTTAGGCAAAGTTATAAGTTTGCCTAAATGTTGTGAAATCTGATGCTCGTTTACACCGATTAAGCCGAGATCACGCTGATTTTTGTTTAAGTGCATCAAATCAGTGTAATCTTGGTTTACACGTGTTTGTGCATTAATTTAGGAGCTAAATGTGCATTAGTTTTCATTGAAAGGAAAATTGCAAAACATTTGGATAATCTTGAGTTGTGTGAAATAACACCATATTATGCATTAAAAAATGGGCTAAACATGCATTAGTTTTCAGAGAAAGTTAGTAAAGTGCAATACGTTTGGATAATCATGAGTTGTGTGAAATTACATAGTTTTGTGCATTAAAAATGGGCTAATTGTCCATTACTTTTCACTGGAAGTTAGTAAAATTAAATATAATTAACTGTATAAAATTGGATTATGGAAGCAGCTATAAAAGTTTTGTTTTTGATGGCACAGGGGAAAAATTTGGCCTTCATTTTGCCAAATATTGGAGTCCCTAACAAATGGACCTGAGAAAGCATCACGTAAGACTGGGTATGGCAGAGCACCTACAATTCTCATGCTTTTTCCCACAAGAGAATTAGCAAAGCAGGTATTAATGCTGCTGAAGTTTCTTATTAAGAGCTCTTTTTTAAGTTTGTGTGTTTTCTTTTTTAATGCATTGCTTATTTGTCCGCAAGATACTAAGAATGTCTATATTTTGTTGTGTAGGTATACACAGACTTTGAATACTACGGTAAGTCTGTGGGGTTGTCTGATTGTTGTTTGTATGGTGGAGGGGGAGCATCGATTGGTCCTCAAATCACACAACTGAACAGAGGAGTGGATATTGTTGTAGGAGCAGTTGGCCGTGTAAAGGTTGCTACATGGCTCCTCTTCATAATAAATTATCAACTTTTTCTAAGCAGTTATGTCAGGTGTTCATGATATCTCTTTTGAGTGAATCTTGATGTAATTTGATAATGATTTGCAGGATCACATTGAGAAAGGCAAACTTGATTTGAAATCATTGAAGTTCCGTATCCTTGATGAAGATGATGAAATGTTGAGGTAACGTTTTGTTGAAGATGTTGAATATATTTTAAGTGAGTATTATTTACTATATATTTTGATTTGATCACATAATCTACTGCTATTGTACGCGGCTAAATGTGTGATCTCTTTTTACAAGTGTTTGTGCATTAATTTAGCGGCTAAATGTGCATTAGTTTTCATTGAAAGTAAAATTGCAAAACATTTGGATAATCTTGAGTTGTGTCAAATAACACCATATTATGCATTAAAAAATGGGCTACACGTGCATTGGTTTTCAGAGAACATTAGAAAAGTGCAATACGTTTGGATAATCGTGAGTTGTGTGAAATTACATAGTTTTGTGCATTAAAAATGGGCTAATTGTCCATTACTTTTCACTGGAAGTTAGTTAAATTACATAGTTTGGTGCATTAAAAATGGGCTAATTGTCCATTAGTTTCCACCGGAAGTTAGTAAAATTGCGTGTCATTTAGATATTCGTGACTTTCATGGAAATATCACTGTTTTATGAATTAAAATCGGGCTAAATATGTATTTGTTTTCATAAGAAGACACTAAAAGTGTGATATGTTTGGATAATTATGAGTTATGTGATATAACACTGTTTTGTGCATTAAAAAGTGAGTCATGCTAGACCCACATTAAGAATTCACAAAAAAATTTCACTCTATGATTACACCAATCACCTGTTGACACGTCAGCGAGTAGTTTTTTTGTGAAATTTTTATGTGGGTCTAGCATGGTTCTTAAAAAGTGGGCTAAGTATGCATCAGATTTTGTAGGAAGTAAGTACACATGTCATAGGTTTTGATAACCGTGAGTTGTGTGAAATAACATTGTTTTGAGCATTAGAAATGAGCTAAATGTGCATTAATATCCTTACGAAGTTAGTAAAAGTATGATACATATCGATAATCATGAGTTGTGTGAAATATCAATGTTTTGTGCATTAAAAAGTGGGCTAAATGTGCATTAGTTTTTGTTGGAATTTAGTAAAGGTGCGACACTTTGGATAAATCACTGTTTTATGAATTAAATCAGGCTAAATATGCGTTAGTTTTCATAAGAAGACACTAAAAGTGTGATATGTTTGGATAACTATGAGTTGTGTGATATAACACTGATTTGTGCATTAAAAAGTGGGCGAAATATGCATAAGATTTTGTATGAAGTACATATGTCATACATTTGATAACCGTGAGTTGTGTGAAATAATTGTTTTGAGCATTAGAAATGGCATATAATGTAGCTGTTGCATACTGTTTCAGGGATTGAAAAACCTCATCCAAACTTGGTTGAGCTGTTGGTGCAGTCAAATCTATATGACATGGTTTGCACTGTAATTCTAAAAGTTTATAAAGGTTCAGTGTTGAAGAGGTATGTTGTCTTTAACTTTTCGATAGAAAATGCCCAGTCCACATACTCTCTGGGTTACTTCTTTGCAACTGCTGAAGGAATTACAATTTTTTTTATTCAGGAACCGGAAAGAGCTAATGGAATTATGGATGATGTGTACTTGTAGGTAGTTATGAAGAGTAAATCAAGGACGTTATGGTTATTAGATTTTCGTAAAAAATCGAGTGCTATTTTCTTGTCTGGGAGGTCTGGTAGCTCGTGTTTGATTTCAGAAGGCTCGTCGTGTTTGTCTGGTGGTTCAAGTAGCTTAGTTTCGAGCTCTAGAAGCATGGTGTCGAGCTCGAGGAGCTGTGAGTTGAGGTTAAGTAGCAGGCTTCGTGTGTATATTTTCATAATGTTGAAAGGAAGATGTGCAGCAGAGTACCATTTTGTTGTGGATTGAAACTGTAGCAATTTAATTTATATGTTTGCTTGCTATTAACTATGATGATGTTTCATCAACAATAATAATAAATAAAGAATTTGTACTTTAGACCTTAATTGTTGTGAACAGCGGGAAGGATATAGTATAGTGTGAAGCTGGGTTTTATAATATAGTTTGTTAGTATAGTTTGGAATAGGTTGTTAGGATTATAGTTAGATTGTAATTACTTTTATACCCTTAATAGTTAGTTAGGATTATAGTTAATCTCATCCATTGATTTTTAATCAAGGGTCAAAAATCATTCTTATTCTTTTTACCAAAAAACTTCTTTTTATTTGATCTCATCCCTATATATATATATATATATATATATATATATATATATATATATAGGGTCCCTTTCTTACGAGAACCACCTTATCTACAAGAACTGCGAAAACCACCTTCTTACAACTAATAATACACAATGTACATCATTTCAATGCTCCATAGCATTTTGTTATTTTTATTTAATTCAAAAGGGTATAATAGTAAAAAAACATTTTTATATTAGTTTTGTTTTTTTATAATTCCCTTTTTTTAATTCTTTAAATTCGGGATTATTTTTTATTTATTTATTTTTTTTTACCGAATCACTTTTTTTGAAATTGCATGAATGTATTTTTTTTTTCCTTAAATAGGCAAAGGTTCGTACATGTTCTTTTTCCCCAAAATAGTCAAGGTGCATACATGTTTTTAATTAGTCAAAGTGTATACATGTTTTTTTTTCTCTAAATAGTCAAGGTGCATACATGTTTTTTTTAAGCTAAAACTTTTTTTTATCAACCTACCAATATTTTTACCTAATCATTATTTTTTTAAATGTGTGAAACAAAAATTAAAGAAAATAAATCATAATAACAAGAAAAACAAGATTAATATACTTAAATGTTACATTTCACTTGATTACAAGTACAAAAACACATGCAATAATCATATATCTCCAAAAGTCGCAAATTATCTTCATGTATAATCGTGTTCATCCACTTCCCGATCTTAAATGGTATCATCATCTTCATCAATCAATCTGAAACAAGCATGCACGAAAACAATCAACAATATGTTTTGAACATACATGTTTTGCACAATTTAAAACATATATGCATCCATTTATAACACACATGTTTTGAACATATATGTTTTGAACATACATGTTTTGAACATACATGTTTTGCACAATTTAAAACATATATGCATCCATTTATAACACACATGCGTCTCGAACCATAAAACAAACCATAACTAACAGAACCTGAAAAGTAATAAACGAAATAAAGTTTTAAAGTAACATTACATAGATGTTTATCCACCAGATTTACTTTCACCATCTATTCCATATAAACAAATAATTTGCAATTTTATATGAATATCACAATGAGCAATTTTTTATCCACCACCGATTCATTCAATTAAAAAGGTAAATATTACCTTAGGAACCATTCAACCAATGAAAAAGAAAGATATATTTTGCCAACAAGTACATCGAATATAGATTAGGCTTAAACAAACCATAGATCAAAACAAATGCATCGAATATAGATTAGGCTTAAACAAACCATAGATCTTGTAATAAAAAACTAAAAAAAATATATAAAACACACATTTTTTTAGAAAAATAATATGATAAAAGTAACATCCTAACCTGCAATTTTAAATAACTTTCAACATCTTTAAACTTGATAAGAGATTGAAGGAATTAAAAAAAAATGATCGGAGCAATAAAAGAAAATACATACATGACTTTACCACCTAGTAATCAAAAACCGCGGCATCTAAAAAAAAATGATCGGAGCAATATTGAAACTGATCTTCGAAAAACCTTGGGTTTTCTTTCATGATCATGGAGGTTCGGGGTGGTTTAATTTTGATACAGAGAAAAAAAAGTTGCTAGGGTTTTGTTTGTGGCGGCAGGGATTGAGAGAAGATCGTAAAGGAGAGAGAGAGATCTGAAAATAATAAAAATGGAGAAACCGTATTTGGTATATAACCCTTTTTTTATGGAAGAATTAAATTCCCATTTTGCCCCTCATTTAATTTTTTTTTTTATCAAATTAAGTTACATATATTTGCAAAAGTGCCATTATGCATTGACATGATGTACCTTATGTATTATTAGGAGTAAAAAAGGTGGTTCTCGCAGTTCTTGCAGATAAAAGTGGTTCTCAAAAGAAAGTTACACTATATATATATATATATATATATATATATATATATATAGGGTCACGTTCAATGCAGAACCTCATTTTTGTACAGAACTTTACAGAACCACTTTAGACCAATGATAATTTAGTATTATTAATTCATTTTTTTTTTAATTCAAAAGGGTATAATAGTAATACACATTTTCACTTTTTTATTTGATTTTTTTTTAGTAAAAAAACGTTTTTTAAGCCCTTAAATTGTCGAATTGATTTTTTTTTAATATTTTTTTTTGCATGCATGTTTTTGGAAAAAGACACGTCCGTTAGTGCGTATGTGTGTTTTTTTTAATATTGTAATTTTCTATATGTTTTTTTTTTGCGTACAATTGTTTATACATCAAACTTGTTTTGCTTAAAATGATAATTGCATATATGTTTTTGGTGTACGTTCTTTAATCTTTGAAATTTATAACCAAAAAACATAAACATATACATGTAACTTCTAAATTTATAACAAACCAAAACATAAATAGTATACACAAAATTTGATATAAAATGAAATACAATTTAAATACAAATCTATCTTGTTAAATATATATGTGTACGTCATCAAAAACATGTTTGTACTCTTCAAGAACATACGTGCACGGTTCACTTTTTCATCAAATTCGTTAAAACATATAGATGTGCACGTCATTCAAAAACATATATGCACTCTTCCAAGAACATATGTGCACGTTGCGCTTTCTCATCAAGTTCATTAGAACATATGTGTCCGTCTTCCAAAAACATATATGCACGCTGCAATTTTTTGTGATCACCTGATCTTGCTTTAACTGCACATTGAAGAGAACATACATGATTATTAAGATATAAAACACAATATAAGATATAAAACACAATTTAAATGCGTACAATCAGTACTAATTCATTTTACATTTATTAACCATTTTTTGTTAAACCAAATTATACACAGTACATATATGCCATGCACCTACTTAAGATATAAAACACAATTTAAATGCAAACCACTGTAATAAAGTCATACTACTATGTGATCATGATCATATAGCGAAAGCAAAAATATAAAACCAGTACAAGTAATCAAACTTCACGCACATGTAATTTAATTAACGGTGCAAAACACAAACATACCAAATAAACCAACCAATGATCTAGACATCATTTTTTAATTTAATTTTAATGACCAATACAAATGTAAAGTCTCATGTACAGGTGTCTAATAAAAAAAAAGATACAATCAACAAATTCGAGACACAAACCACAAATAAAAATTCAAAATACACTCCAAATCCTTGAATAATACATATATCTGACCTTAAATTTAGAAGAAGAATCCAAGATCAGCCGAAATAGAAACACCAAATCCTTGAATAATACATAAATTTAAGTGAGAGAGTAGACGGTTGAACGCAGGTGTTGACATCGGTTAAAATAGAGGGCGACGACCATGCCTATGATTCGAACTTGAAATACCACAAATTAAGTTGAACTCGATATCAAATTAGGTGTCCGCTTTAATAAAAAAATGTTACTCAAATATAAACTGAAAAGCTAAAACCTTAATCAAATTAAGCCAAAAACATTTATCAAAGTTAACGCATACAAAAAAAACAACAAACCTGGTGGACTTATTTTTTAATCTTCATAAAATATATTAGAATGATGATGAAAAAGATTATGCATCTAAATTACGGATGAATGACGGTGATAAATCGAATAGGAGATGGCTAGGTTTTTATTTGGTTGAAATGAATGTTGTTTTGATTAGATCCGCTAATCACGTGAATAATGGAAAATGGTTACAGGTTTTTAAAAAAATGGATGACGTTTATAAAAGCATAATTACGAAATACCATCCTTGCCCTTTTTTCATTTATAATACGCTTTTAGCCTTAACAATATAATGCCTCATCTTTAGTTAAATTGCATTTTTGGCACTTTTAATCTTAGCCTTTGATCAAACTCATCCAATGGCCAAGATTGGTTTATATGGTTCCGTAAAATATAACCCTTTTTTTATGGAAGAATTAAATTCCCATTTTGCCCCTCATTTAATTTTTTTTTATCAAATTAAGTTACATATATTTGCAAAAGTGCCATTATGCATTGACATGATGTACCTTATGTATTATTAGGAGTAAATGTGGTTCTCGCAGTTCTTGCAGATAAAAGTGGTTCTCGTAAGAAAGTTACACTATATAACACTATATATATATATATATATATATATATATATATATATATATATATATATATATATATATATATATATATATATATATATTTATTTATTTATTTTATACATCTAGTTGCAAGTGAAAACTAAATGTTACTCACATATATAATTATTGATATCCAACTACATGGACCTTTTGATATTTTTAAACTACTTGTATGTAATTATCGACATTAACCGGGTTAGGTAATTGACTAATTGTAATGTGAAGTTAAGTGTTTTATAAAGCAATGCAAAAATCAGAAGAATTAGAATTCATATGGGTTAAGTTATAAAAAATAAAGCTATAATTTAATTTACGTAAAAGTTAGGAAAAGATAATAAGTGTAGTTTTTATCATTAACAAATAGTTTACGGGTAAAATATAAAACTCTTAAAAACTGTTACTAAGTTACCCCTAGTTTAGGGAGTTTGATAAAACTTGTTGCCCAAAAGGCCAAAATCCTTCGTTTTTCTATACCAATGTTGAAAATTGGAATAAAAAAATTTGTTTTTTTTACTTTTTAAGTTCAATACAATATTCAAATGATGTATACATTAAACCAACAAAAACTATAATCAAATACAAGAAACGGACTAATATTTATGTTTGAATTGTTAATGCCTTATGCTGACTGCATGTGCATACATATATACAATGTAACAGAAAATTTTCTTGCACCTTACCAAATAAAAGTTGAATAGATCAAGATCAATCACTAATTAATCAAGAGCAACTTGTAGTTTTATTTTGTGTTGAAAATAAATTTTGACCGATGGATGTTAAATTAGTACTCTGGTTGGTAATGGTATTTGTTTTTGGGGACCATTGCGTCTCAAGCTAAAACCAAAGTAGCTAATGTAATTCTATAAAAGTAAAGTTTGGGTACTTTGATCCAAGTAGGAATGATTATTGTTTAACAGTACTAATGTAATTGTGTTAATAAAAAGGATTTTTCTTTTTTAACTTTTGCCACGGTGATATATGTTTAGGCGGGTGTTAAATGAACTCAAATTACCGTATTTGCATGTCAGTTGATATCATTAATTTCTTAAATCTGTCATGTTTATCAAATTATCCTTGTTTTATGAAGAAAATAAAGTTATCTAAAGAAACAATTGTGTTATTTAGCAATTCTAAGTTTGTGCCATGACACAAGTTGGAAAACTCTAATTGATGAGTAAAGATTCTTGATGTATTGATGTACCAATATTTTTTAAATGTGGCTCGTTTACATAACATACTTTTGTCATTTTAAAACAAAGTTACATAATTTATTTAAGGGGCAATTCCATATATACCAAACTTAAACACTATAATTCCATATTTCCTTAACTCATGTTTTAAAAACATTGTACTTGTGCACTAAAAACTGTGTGTTTTCAGTGAATATGAAATTTTGATATTTAAGTTGGGTAAATATGAAATTATCCCTTTATTTAAATTAATTTATCACTTCACAATTTACGGTATTTGCTTTAAAGCAGACAGAATAATGCATGGTCCAAAAATAAGAAGTTGTCAATGCGTACACATATATTTTCTTAGTGTATAATTGATTTTTTTTTTTAATAAATAAACACATTTGAAAAACAGATAATTGTTGGTATGAATATTAATCATGAACTAAAATACGTGAAACAATATAAGCATGAACGTGACAACTAAGTAACCAACCTATTGAGGATGCTGATTATGTATTACAAAGTGTTTATTTAAATCACCTTGTCTCATAGCATGGCTTTTGGTGTCACTAGTTTACACAATTCAAATTTAGTTGGTAAGTTTGTATGTCATCATTTTAACATTATTGTAATTTTATATATCTTTCTTTATATAGAAGAATCAAACATTAAACTAGTAGCCTTAAATTTAATGCAATTTGGATTAAAAAAAAAAAAATCAAACTTTATTTAAAGTTTAAACTATATAAAATTTAAAAACATGAGAAAGCATGCATTGAAAATCAACACGTGTTTATTCCTTTCGCGTTTGATACATTTGGTTTTCTTGCACCTGAGGCGGTGGAACTACTCAACAAAGTCCAACGAGTTATGAACAGTAATGTTATGACACATAGATCCACGGATGTANTTGCGTCTCAAGCTAAAACCAAAGTAGCTAATGTAATTCTATAAAAGTAAAGTTTGGGTACTTTGATCCAAGTAGGAATGATTATTGTTTAACAGTACTAATGTAATTGTGTTAATAAAAAGGATTTTTCTTTTTTAACTTTTGCCACGGTGATATATGTTTAGGCGGGTGTTAAATGAACTCAAATTACCGTATTTGCATGTCAGTTGATATCATTAATTTCTTAAATCTGTGATGTTTATCAAATTGTCCTTGTTTTATGAAGAAAATAAAGTTATCTAAAGAAACAATTGTGTTATTTAACACTTCTAATTTTGTGCCATGACACAAGTTGGAAAACTCTAATTGATGAGTAAAGATTCTTGATGTATTGATGTACCAATATTTTTTAAATGAGGCTCGTTTACATAACATACTTTTGTCATTTTAAAACAAAGTTACATAATTTATTTAAGGGGCAATTCCATATATATCATACTTAAACACTATAATTCCATATTTCCTTAACTCATGCTTTAAAAACATTGTACTTGAGCACTAAAAACTGTGTGTTTTCGGTGAATATGAAATTTTGATATTTAAGTTGGGTAAATATGAAATTATCCCTTTATTTAAATTAATTTATCACTTCACAATTTACAGTATTTGCTTTAAAGCAGACAGAATAATGCATGGTCCAAAAATAAGAAGTTGTCAATGCGTACACATATATGTTCTTAGTGTATAATTGATTTTTTTTTTTAATAAATAAACACATTTGAAAAACAGATAATTGTTGGTATGAATATTAATCATGAACTAAAATACGTGAAACAATATAAGCATGAACGTGACAACTAAGTAACCAACCTATTGAGGATGCTGATTATGTATTACAAAGTGTTTATTTAAATCACCTTGTCTCATAGCATGGCTTTTGGTGTCACTAGTTTACACAATTCAAATTTAGTTGGTAAGTTTGTATGTCATCATTTTAACATTATTGTAATTTTATATATCTTTCTTTATATAGAAGAATCAAACATTAAACTAGTAGCCTTAAATTTAATGCAATTTGGATTAAAAAAAAAAAAATCAAACTTTATTTAAAGTTTAAACTATATAAAATTTAAAAACATGAGAAAGCATGCATTGAAAATCAACACGTGTTTATTCCTTTCGCGTTTGATACATTTGGTTTTCTTGCACCTGAGGCGGTGGAACTACTCAACAAAGTCCAACGAGTTATGAACAGTAATGTTATGACACATAGATCCACGGATGTAATTTTCAAAATAGTTAGCTTTGCAATCCAGAAAAGGCTAGCGGCGCAGCTTGTTGCTCGTTTGCCTTCAAACTATGTAAATTCTATTTTGATGAAATAAAATGAAATGTGTTAATAAAGTTCTAAGAATAAATTTGATCATATATATGTTGTTCCTTTCATGCATTTTATTTATTTATTTATTTTCCTTTACACTTTATGAAGGCAAATATATCTATGATGATCGTCAAATTGAATACGACATCTTATTAAAGTAAGAAAAAGCGATTGTACGTATTCATTTGAGTTAGTCAATATAAATTTAGAATTAGTTTATTTGCAAAACATAAGGTGTTATTACATTATTCTAAGATTTATTTATAAGCTAATTAAATAAAGCATAAATAGCGGGTCGTTGTCTTTATCAACAAAGTATAAAGTCAAGTATATCCCAATCAACAAGCTCGCCACTTTCCAATCACGATATAAGTTTAAAATTTTATTAATTGACATTACAAAATTCCAACATTTTTAATGGAAACAAAAACAAAATTTTCCATTTATTAAGTCACATAATGTCTTTTCAACTTGATAAAACAATACTATATTATTTGAAAACCATGTAAACGTAATTAAATATTCATAGGTGCTCATTGGTTAGTTGCTCACTTCAAAAACTAAACTTTTTGGGTCTCAAGAATAGTCTATAACTAAACCAAGCATATGTCAAACATTTTAGCTCTTTTTGCACAAAAAAACCATGAATTTTCCGGCATCCATTTTACCGGAATTTCTTATCATTATATCCATCATTTTAATCTCATGTGATCAAATAAACTCACAGCGCGGCGGTGGCTTGTCGGACTCAGATTCTACGACGAACTTCCAACCGAGTTTAGCCGTTGTCATTGGAGTTCTAGGCATCATGTTTTCTCTAACTTTTTGCCTTTTGCTCTATGCAAAATGTTGTCATAGGCCATCTTCTCTTCAGTACTTGAATCAAGAGAATTTTGGTGGAATACAAAGATCAGCTTCTAGGGTTTCGGGTTTAGATAAAACAGTGATAGAATCACTTCCTTTTTTTAGGTTTTCGACGCTGAAAGGTTGGAGAAATGGGCTTGAATGTTCTATTTGTTTGTCCAAGTTTGAAGATGTTGAGATTTTAAGATTGCTACCTAAATGTAAACATGCTTTTCATATAGATTGTGTTGATCAATGGCTTGAGAAACACTCGGGGTGTCCACTTTGTAGGTGCAAAGTAAGCGAAGAGGATGCAACCCTTTTCGCGCATTCGGGTAGTTTTAGGTTTTTAAACAACCAATCCGATCGAGCTCGTGAAGGTTCAAATTTGGAACTATATATCGAAAGGGAAGGTTCTACGAGATTTGGAAGTCAAAGAAGTTTCCGAAAGATAGAAGGAGAAAATGATCACCAAGAAATATTTGAAGATCAAGATATCTTGCATAAGTACAATCATAGGATTATAATTTCTGATTATGGACATGATTTGATGTCGAAGAACAGATGGAGCAACTTAAGCTCATCTGATCTTCTTTTCTTAAATTCCGAAATGATTACTTCTTTATCAAGCAACTCTTTTGATCACCGCAATGATCAAAAGATTGTTGCTTCTATGTCAAGCAACAAAGCTGATAGGAATCCACCTGTCAAAATTTTGGCAGACGGAAACTATCATAAACATGATCATGAGCATCAAGTGATCAAGATCAAGGAAGAAATAAAAAGAAAAAGAGAATTCGAGAAGAAAATTAAGAAGTTCCCTGGTGGAGAATCGGGTACTGGATCATCCAACGAGCCAAAAGCTGCTAAACTTGTAGAGCAACGATCTATGTCCGAGATCGTTGTTCATCCAAGATTTCTTGATATTGAATCAAGTAACAAAGAAGCTAACTTGGCTGAGACTAGTTCTAAAGAAGAGAGATTAAAGAGATTATGGCTCCCGATTGCACGAAGAACGGTTCAATGGTTTGCTAATAGAGATCAACAGCCACATATTATAAACAAAACACAAGTTTAGATTAGATCTATGGTTGATTTTCTCTACGAATTTTCATGTTTACCGCAAGTTATAAAGAAAAAAAATCGAATACTTTTTTTATATACAAAATTATTTAGATTTTAGACACAGTGAATTAAATAATATCATAACCTTTTGTATATATATTTATCAGTAAATTGTACTAATGCTTCTTTTGCTCATTTTTGTTGCATTAGGTTGATTGCATGGCAGCATGTGTGATAATATGTATTTTATGCTTAGTTGATGTATAAAAAAGGTGCTTAAACTAATAAAAATGTCAGTTTGATCAGTTTTTTGTGATAATAAAATTATTTTACTTTGAATGAATGAAATATTTCTTTAAACATAGAGTTTCTACAAATGGAAAAATCTTGTTGTATGAATTGAACAGATAAAAAAAGGTTTGAGCTATTAACTTTTTTCTGGAAGTCAAACTTATCCACAATGAAATTTATAGTATTTATTACACAAATTTATATGTTGAAGAAAAATAAGTTCAACTACAATAAGTAATCCTGATATTTTGCCTACGCAAAACCGGCTGACATAAATTAAACAATAAGTTATTCTTGAAGCTCCAATTGGACCAAGGTCGTGCAAGAATAAGCATATAAAAATGAATTCATTAACTTATATATATGAAAATTCAATTTTACTTTGAGACAATAATTTGTTTTAAAAAAGATTAATTCTTAGTGAATGGCTTTTGGGAAACAATGCTAGTTAACTAAAGTTTACTAGTTGGCATTTATTATTAAAATAATAATAAAAAAAAAATCAACAACAACTAGTTAACTCGATCAAGTTTAAAATTTTAAAAATTACAACATTCCTCTAACGGAAACTAAATTATCAAGAAACTCAAACGAATCATATGTTAATCATATCGGTCGAAAGCAAAAACATTATTTTATGAAAC
The DNA here is from genome assembly GCA_014162995.1 of Artemisia annua. Taxonomy (NCBI): domain Eukaryota; kingdom Viridiplantae; phylum Streptophyta; class Magnoliopsida; order Asterales; family Asteraceae; genus Artemisia; species Artemisia annua. The sequence continues at coordinate 11,967 of LBNU01006572.1, read as the reverse complement.
CCAAGCGGTAAGATTAAGTTTTTCTTAAACCGTGAATACTTATTTTGCAATGATTAGGTCTGTTATTTCAAACTTAGTTTCTGGTTAATGACCAAATCCACAAGATTGCAATTTAATAAAGTTTCATCCTCGACGAACTAAAATCATCCATGACAAATTGTCCAAAGACTCAGAGAACAAATAAAATGTTGATACTAATTCTATCAAGGATTTGTCGACAGATAAGTATTCTATATCAAGAAATAAAATGTTCTTTTTGTCAGGTTGACTAATTCTAACAATGTCAGGTTGAAAAAATAAAATGTTCTTTTTGTCCAGACTTATATTATTTTTGTCTCCACGTAAATTGATCTTGTCATCATGTTGATCATGTCTTGCAACTTTGCAAGTATATATAATAAAAGTCTATCTCTTACAATTAAGTCAATAAGAAAATTAATTTATTGACATTTTTGTTTGTCAAAGTTCTCATGTCTAAACTATTAATTACCATAATGCATAATATTTCTTCACAATGCGGTACATTTACATTCTGATAAATATTTTTCACTTAACATAACATAAAATAGCATTATCCACTTATTCACTTCAGGCAAGAGTTTATTATATAGCAATAGTGGCGGAACTTGAACCTTTTTTTTGGAGGCCGAAATTATTTTGAAGTGGGGGTGGGGGGGGGGGGGGGTACGAATGGGGGATTTTTTGTAACCTCAACTAAATTACCCCTAAAACATATAATATTTACACTAAGTGCTGCAAATTTTGGGGGAGACCCTCCCTTGCCCCTACATAGTTCTGCCCCTGTATAGTAAGAAGCTAGAAAAAAAGTTACATACTCCCTCAGTCCCAAATTTGTTGTCCACTATTGACTTTTTTAGTCTTTCTTCTTCAACTTTGATCTTAAATATTTTTGTGATATTTGATGCAAAATATATAAATGGATTGGGTTTTAAGTGTATTTTTTAATGGTATAATTTTTCATCAAGTATTATATAATAAAAAAATATATATATTTATGGTAAAAGTTGAACCAGTTTAACTTTGAAAATTCAAACTGGACAATAATTTTGAGACGAAGGGAATAGGACATCAGAAAATTTACAAATCCATTCTATCCGTAATAGGTCTTTTGTCTACAGATGGAAAATTTCAACTATTATATTATGAACTAGATAAATCTTCTTATAGTTCATAGTTATTATTGTTCCATAGGCTAACAACAAGTTACAAGTCGTTTATAATTTTGAATAACTTCAATTATAAGATTGATGCATGCATGCATACGTATGCAAGTTTGAAAAAACCAAATAATTACTAGTATTAGATAGGGGCGGCTTAAAGATTATGTAAGTAAGTTCTTTAAGCGTAAAAAACGTAAAATGGCCGTCGTCACTCAAATTCCAGTTTCAAGTGTTACAAAACAAAGTTACACACATAGGTAAGACGAGATTTTCTATTTAATCATGGATACGGTAGAGGAGAAAGTGGCTGGCGGTGAGGCTTGACCAGAGGTATGAAGAACGAATCTATATTTGTGCACGGAAAGGCCGGCGGCCGCTCAAAAAAGAAAAAAAAAAAAAAAAAAAAAAAACTACACAAAGAGAAACGCATAAATTTTTGATATGCGATTCTATATGGTCGGTTCTACTTAATCATCACGCTTTAGTTATATAAAGATGTCATTACATTTACTTTCTATCTACGTGGGATAAATTATGATGTAGTCTAGAAACGACATAAACAGAGATTGAACCTATTGATTCACAGGATATTCAAGATCAACTCTTTCAATGATCGTTGATTCACAAAATACCGATTACTAGGATAATTCTTAGCAAACTGCCAAAAATAAACTTTTCTTATTTCTTGGAACTGATCAGCCACAATGGCAATACACTTATTAAATAGACATACAAAATTGAAATGGGCCTTAACGACATACGGGTTGAAAACTAGCTCAAAAACAAAGCCCAACAAAACTAAAAATAAAATAAAAATGCAAATAACTTATAAAATAGAGCGTTTTTTGGGGCCCTAAAGATCCACCACAACGTTTTCCTCGTTCAAGTTTCGATTTGACTTGTCATGGGCGTCAAATGAAGCTCCGTAGCCCAAGTTATGCCTATTTTAGTGAGACCCCTTTTCTCATGCGATCTTGAGCCTCTAGATATACAATGACCCATTCCTCAATACTTCAGCCCGCATCAAGTTGTTAAAACTAAATTATCAAATTATGTTATACAATAAGCACTAACCCGATACATATCATCACAACTCACAAGTACTCTATATATAACTTGTTTGATTCCAAGGCAATGATGAATAGATAAATTAACTGAAAATCGATCATTCGTAAATGTAAAAAGGAAAAAAATTAAGATACAGTACTGACAAACATCGTTTAGGTTAAGTTCTTAGCAAGCCCAAAAATCGAAAATTAGCCTAAAGAGATTATTAGTTATCAGGCTGGAATGAACCCAAGATGAATAAAAGCCCAAAAGACGTAAATTAGAAAAAAAATACTTGTAATAACAAAATGTCCAAAAAAAAAATAAAAAATAAATAAAATAAAAACCCTTCCTAATATCCTGAAACAATTTAGATCGACAAATTCCTTCAAGAAAGCAACCATATCGAAGAATCTTTATTCTCTCCAAAAATCAATGATCGACTTTACAAACCAATTTTTTTTTTCTTCTAGGCTAAACGGACCTAGCTCGGATACACTAATTAGCAAGTTTACCCTTGGAGTTTGAGTCACTTTTCTAACATATAGGATGATGAGATATGGAAGAGTGTTTGGATGTGTGGTTGTGGTTTTATTTGCTATGTATTTCAATCCATTGTGGTATAATCTCGTCAATAAAACTTATCTATGTAGTGAGGTATTATTATTAATTATTATCTTCGTATATTTACATGTAGCCAGACTTCAGTGAACCATTAGTTCGTGTTCGTTTACAACCTTATATAAATGCATGCATGCATGCATTGGTTAATCTATAGATATTTGCTTTACCTTACATTAATGGTTAATCTTCACTTTTGTACATACGGGTTCTTAAAAGTAACATGGCAAAAATAAGAAGTGAACGTTCAATGTGTAACAACGGAAATGATGATTAAGAAATTGTTGCGATTTTGCATAATTAATCACAAGTATCTTTTAATAACTGATGTGCACAAAGATAGTACAATGACTAAAAGGGACATGACCTTAATGACCTTGTTGACGTCATGACTTTAGTTATCGACTATAGTTCCTGAAAATTAAGGAATCGAAATCTATGAATTGATTTGTTCTCCACATATTTGCTGTTAACTAGTAGAGGGTTAGAGACCAGATCAGGCTTTGATGCAAATATGATGTTTTAGGAATTGCATTTGAATCAAATTAAGCCAATTCTATTAATGAGGGCATCGAGTATAGAGATGTGAAAATATTTTAGTTTACTTAAGGCAATATGGTAGGAAATAATATGACCAAGAAATTGATGAGAACGTTAGTTATAGGATACAACAACGATGGATGAATTATTAATAACACTGAGGATGTGATCGTAATTTGGTTTGTTTAGCTTTTCGTCTGTTGAACATGCAGGATACTTGTAAATATTCAGGCATCATTGAAGACTGCTGTTGTGACTACGAGAGCGTTAACAATGTTAACAGGGCAATTTTACATCCCTTGTTGCAACAGCTTGTTACAACTCCCTTCTTCCGATATTTTAAGGTTTCCATACTACTCAATATTCACGTAGAAGTATAACTATTTGTGTATATACTGATTACCTTCTGATTTAATCAGAAGCGTCAAATTACATGAATACTTATAAAAAATTAGCATGACCAGTGACTCGTTCTGTAAATTCATTTTTCAAGTAGCTAAAGTAAATGATTTGATTGAAACTCTGACAGGTGAAGTTATGGTGTGATTGTCCCTTCTGGCCTGACGATGGTATGTGCCGCCTACGTGATTGCAGTGTATGCGAGTGTCCAGAACATGAATTCCCGGAATCATTTAAGAAACCATCACCGTATATTCTTCCAAAAGATGATCCTGTATGTCAAGAAGGAAAGCCTGAGGGTACAGTTGACCGTACTCTAGATGGCAAGTCTTTTAATGGTTGGGTTGAAATAGATAATCGATGGACTCATGATGATGAAACTGATGATGGTAATACCTTAATACCAATAGGCCAATATTAAGTTTCACAAGTGCTGCTGCATATGACAATTTTAACTCACGTTTTTATAAACTGCAGGTGAAATGACGTACGTGAACCTGCAATTGAACCCTGAACGTTATACGGGTTACACAGGGCCATCAGCAAGAAGAATATGGGATGCTATATACTCAGAATATTGTCCAAGATGTAAGTGTTTTTGTATATGCATGTCTATTTACTCTGTGGTGATATATATATTCATATTTGTGCAGATGCATATGGAGAGACGTGCCCAGAAAAGAAAGTACTATACAAGCTAATATCCGGTTTGCACTCCTCTATTTCTATCCACATAGGTGCCGATTATCTACTTGACGAGAGTAGCTATAAGGTTTGTGTTATGATGATATATGTTTGGTTAACCAGAGTTTGCTAATAATTTAACCAAATTGGTGGCTATACATGCAGTGGGGTCCAAATCATGAACTGATGTATAATCGTGTCTTGAAGCATCCTGATCGCGTGGAAAACTTGTACTTCACTTTCTTGTTTGTTCTTAGAGCTGTGACGAAAGTGAGTGCTATTATCTTTTCATTTTATGAAAACTTGACTCAAATTTACAAATTTGGGAATATTTTTCAAGAAAACGATGTCGCTGGTTACAGGCAGCTGCTTACCTGGATCAGGCTGAGTATGATTCTGGTAACCGTGAGGAGGATCTTAGAGCCCAATCCTTAATTCGAAAAATGGTTCACAATTCTGAACTCCAAGCTGCATGTGCTCTTCCGTTTGATGAGGCTGAGCTGTGGCAAGGCCAAGGTGGACCCATACTCAGGCAACAGATCCAAAATCAGTTTCGTAACATCAGGTTTCATCCAAGCTTTTTTTTTGTCCTGTTTCTGCTCATACCAAAAAAAGACTACTTGCACCCGCCTATCTTGTCACCTCTACATTTTTTTGTCTTGTGATCGTTTTTTTAACTGAAATTTCTACATGGTGCAGTGCACTCATGGACTGTGTAGGGTGTGAGAAGTGTCGTCTTTGGGGAAAACTTCAAGTTCTTGGTCTTGGAACTGCAATGAAGATTCTGTTCTCTGTCAATGTTCAGAGTAACCCGGACCCTCATGTGAGTATCTCATATTCTTTTAATGCTGGTCTCAGTGAAGGTCTTTTAATTTCTTAACAAAAATCATCTGTAATTCTGTTATTACAGCTGCAGTTACAAAGAAATGAAGTGATTGCTTTAATTAATCTACTAAATCGCCTATCAGAATCCCTTATATATGTTACTAGAATAAAACTTCCCGCTACAGATATCAGTTTGATCAACCAAGCTTGGAGAGTGATGGCTCCTTGGTACACTTTTGTTCATGGTTCACCTTTTCCCGCTTCAAATTCATCTGTATTTGAATTAAAACTTTTGAGCTGGTTTTTCAGGTGGAAGAACCTGCAAAAACTAACTGGCCATCATTAACGCTGAACTAACTGAAGTTGAAGATGAGAACAATTGAGGGAAGAAAAGAACTTTGTTTCTGGTGGGTAGTTTTTAAACTTTATTTTCAACAGTGTAAATGGTTCAGTATTTAGACGTTAGACGTTCGGACTTGGTATCAGATTTTAAACCATGACACTTGCAAAAAGCAAACACGCTTATAAATAGTCGTTTGTGTTCAAGCCCGCTCTATTGCTTATTAACAGATAGCATAGGAACAATGATGTTTATAAAACTGCAGAAGCAGTTAAACTCTTTGGTGGACATATTACGAGAGAACCTGGACCGCTTCCTAATATCAACACCAAAAATTTACAGCATGCTTGGATTCTGATGGTTGGCAGAAGGTGATTTTTTTTTCCTTCATTTTTTTATATTCATCGATCTTTTTACCACACTTTTGCATTCAACTTTTTTGTTAAAAAAACTCTAGTTAGTATGAGTCCCTGCCAAATCGGATTGTAATACATCCTTCAAATAATATTTTTTTTTTTGTGTGAATCAACTGCAGGTTTTTGTTGATAATGTTGATTTCATAAAAGAGCTACAATGATGCTCTAGAGTCCAGAAAATATTCCACTAAGTAGAGCTTCATATCTCGTCATAAAACGGGTCATCAAGCACATAGCTATTAGAGAATTTTCAGACCCCAGTTTTGATACAACAATGTGGTAATGTAGTGTTGCTTCTATATTTGATGATCTTATAAGAAGCATTGTCGACTATATGAAATTAACGGGTCAATGGTTATTCTGATTTCACATTTGATCATGGATAGCTTGTCATGCATCAGTACAAGATTCACAGGCTTCTTATAAATCCTGAACAAAAAGCTACCTATAGCTTCACAACGTTCTTAGCGTATCGTGTAGTTGACAGGAACTAGAATATGAGGCGCTGAATACACAATAGAGCATTTTTATTATTATACCAAGTACTTCTTTTAGGACTAATACGAATGAATTAAATTTGAAACTTTGAAACAGAATACAAAGAATGCCGCAAAAGAATTAATCATCAGTAAATTTAGTATTGTGGCTTAGAGCATTCAGGTGCCATTTGTCCCTTAAAACGCTTAACATCTGTGCAGTAGTTGTAGATCATGTGGTTATCGTGTACCCATTTGAGCTGACCTTGTTGGCTCATTGTCAATTGCTTGTAAACAGGAGATGTCCACCAGTTGGCTTTAGATGGAATGGCACATTGACTAATGCTAACTGGTCCATTCCACTTACAAGCTCTAGCTCTGAACCTATGGTAATAAGCCACAAAAGGTGCAGCGGTCCAGTCGATTTTGACTAGGCCAATTCTTGTAGCCCAGTTATAGGCATTCCATAAACTAGGGTAGATTCGCATCCCTTGTTGGTTTGGGTATGCAATCCCTTCACTTTGGTAGTTAATTTTTAAAGACATACTATCAACATACCATCTGCAATACATTAAAAAACTCATCATTTCTATGTATTCGAAAACGTAGATATTTACAAATGGTTTCAATATGACAATATAGGAATCAATCCAACCAAATATCAAGGGTTTCCCTAAATTAGTTAAACCACGGCAACACCACCATGCTCATCTCTAAACGTTGGTCGGTCCTTGCCATCGACAACATTAGCCGAGACCAAGCACCTTCTACAGATTGGGCATGAGGTATGTGCCTTTAGCCACTTATCTATACACTTAACATGAAACTCATGGCTACATTCCGGCAAAACTCTCACTTTCTCACCATCTACAAATTCTCCAAGACAGATAGAGCATTCATTGGTTAAAACACCATTCCGCAACCTAAAAACTGCAACCGGGATTTTCTTTAGGGCATGTTTCTCTAAGCCAAGAGGTTGCATATTTGAAGCTCCCTCCATAGACTCACGTCTACGTCGTAATAATATGTGTATTGCTGAATTCAATATAAGTGCGGCTACCAAGGCACATAACAAAGCAGCCAACATTACCACCATATCCGTATCAAAATTTGTTTCCTCCGAGTGGGAAGAGTCTTCTGTGTTGTCGCCTTCCTTCAAAAGGAGACGTCGATTTAATGGGATCATACTATCCATTTTAACTCTCATTAGAGGGGGTGAGAAATGGACTTTAATTTCTTGAAGACGATGTTTCTTCTATGTATATAAGCATAGTATACTGAACGATCAGGTTACCTAATATTTACTACCAAATCCAATAAAACCTTTTTTGAGTTTGTTTAATATTTCCTTTTCTTTATTCAAATACCATTTTTGCTTAAGAAAATGCATCAACACTTGCTATACAATTTTACCTAGTATCCCATAATACACTAAATTTTTCACTAATTTACATTTTTTTCTTTTCTATTTGGAGTTTCTTTTGAGTCATTTTGTGACAAAAAAACTCTAAAAACCAGAGTTTTAAATATTAGATTTATATACTCCTTTAGTTATATAAGAACGACTTTATGACCAGGCCATGCAGGACCTAAAAGCCAAATTTTAATGATACGTGTTAAAAGAAACTTTACAGTTTACACTGTAAAAAGGAAGAGAACATGATGTTTTATGCAATAAACCCATTTTTATCACAATCTTATATAGAAGGCTGCAATTTACTTCTAAAAGATCTTAACATGGTTACCACTTAATCGACAATCATAAATAATTGAATTCCAGCTTTAAACATGATATTTCACAACATGTGAGTATTTTAACAAAGTCATATTGTTTAGTATTGTGAGACTATAGTTGAACAAAACATTAGTGTCAATGGAGAGGGTGAGAATTGAGTGGTTAGGTAGTGTTGTGATGTTTTCCTAATGATTGAAGTTGTTAGGGTAGGCAAGCAAATTTACCCAAATAGTGGTTTTGGTTCACTTTCACATGTTTATCTTATTAACTTAGCTGTTGCTTGTGGATTAATGTATTTAAAGCTAACTGATCACATAAGGTGATAACTTGGTGATGTTTGAATTCAACTAAATTGACTTAATATGAAAATACTTAATTCATTAAGTTATGTGAAAAGTTGTTTGGTTTTCACTTAATAAAAAAAATGACTTAAAATAATAAGTGATAAAAGTGAGGGTCTCCACATTAAGCCGTTTGTTAATTAACACGACTTAACGAAAAAAATTAAACAAACAGGCTTAGTGATAATGTGTGACATTACGAATTGTTACGGGCTATCAACTATTAGGCATATTCGTAAATGTACTTTGTCTAAAGGTTGATGTTTATATGATGTTTGTCTAATTTTTTCATGGGATAATTCCAAAAATGATCAAGTTGACCAATCAATGGAGATTATTGACCTTGAATTTGAAAATTCTTAAATTGACCAGTTGCCCGATTGCCCAAAAACGTGTAGCCACCCATGGGACGCCAAGTGTCCTAAGTTGCCCAAAAAAAAGGCGGCGTTGCCCAAAAAAAGGAGGCGTTACCAAAAAAATCGCCACTTGGCGTCCCCCCGTTAAGTGTTGCGTTAGGCAACTGGTCAGTTTAAGAATTTTCAAATCCAAGGTCAAAAATCCCCATCGATTGGGCAACTTGGTCATTTTTGGAATTATCCTTTTTTCCTCGTGTTGATTAAGAGATGACTTAATGTGGAGATCCTCACTTTTGTCACTTTTTATTTTAAGTCATTCCTTGTGACTAGACGAGTACCCGTGCATAGTAACGAGATTTTATCACGGCACATAATTAGATTGTAACATTTTGGTTAGGTGTTTCGTATAACGTTTATTCGTACAATGTAAAATCGTTGTAAGTAAAAGAACAAACTTTAATAGCTATGTTCAATGTTCAAGGTTACATTACCTTTAAGTTTCCTAAATTAGTTTTAAGTTTTCACTTTTCACTTTTTACTTTTTGCTTTTTGGTTTTTTCCCTTATATATAATGTAGATTAAGTGAAAAACAAAAAACTTTTCACATGACTTAATGAACTAAGTTTTTCATATTAAGTCAATTAAATTAAATTCAAACACCACTTAACACCCTTTAACTTAACATATTTAGGCATAATTAACAACTATTAGCATGAATCTTTCTACACTATTTGCCATAGCTTAACCACATGATTTTTGGCATGTTTTCATCATAATAATAAAACTTATAACATTAAATTCATCATAATTCATATCTAGGTTTACATAACCTCAAATAAGCATAAAACACTTCAAAGACATTAATATGAAACTTAACTTGCATCTTATCTTAAAAGAAATAGAATTTCTAACACTTTAACACTTCTTGAATTACTCTAAAACACCAATAACACTATACTTAATTATGTGAAATTCTTGCACTTGATTTCCTTAACCTACTTGAACTAATTTTCCTTAATAATGTGATAATGATCAAATTCCCTCCAAAATACCTTTAAGTAGCCACATACACACACGCGTGTTTATATGATAAAATTTTTGCACTTAAGAGGTGACTAAATGAAAAGGGCAATTTAGTAATTTATATTTCAAAATGTAATTTGCACCGTTAGTCCTTGTCGTTAAATATTTTGCATCGTTAATCCTATTTTGCTAACAAATTGCATTCTAAGTCCACATTTTTTAGATTAAATAAAAAAAAAAAAAAAAAAGGATAACATTTATAATATTCTAAACTAACATAAAAGTCTATTACTAAAACTTATAAAAATTAGAGTGTTACAGTACAGAAAGCTGATGAGATTATTACTAATGAAGAGTGACAGAGTTAATGTGAGTGCTTTAGTTTGGAATGTTAGAGCTGAAGGGCAATGCAAGATGTTAGAAATAGTGAGTCATGAAAGTTGAAAGTTTTTGGTCCTAACCTTGCATTGCCACATGAGGAAAGGGTGGAAAATCATTTTAGGAAGTCCAACTGTCTTTAATGATGCCTATTATTGTCTGTTTTCATATATCAGGCTTGTGAGGGAGAGCTGCAATGTCTGGTATGGAATGCACCAATACATAGGAAATGTAGTCAAGTTCATCATGCCTCATAATAATGATGTAATAGAGCATGTGTCTATTATGCCTACTGGTTTGACTACTTATGTTCACATATGTGAGGTTGGGCTGCACTATCTGGTATGGGCCGGTCTTATCCGGAGGAAATGTAGTCATAAATGATGTGCATTGGTGAATGTTGTTGTGTTTGGAAAAACTGTTTGTTTGGTTCTCCTTTGGTATAGTTTGCAGTATTGTAGCTTGTATATCCTTTATATTTTTTGCTGCTTAGTTGGTTGTTTGGGCATGTCAAATAATTATTAAGTAGTTTGGTTGTAAAAGTTCTTGTTGATAGTTAATTTATATTCACTTTTTTCAAATAATAATAATAATAATAATAATAATAATAAAGATTGTCCAGAACAAAACATCACAAAGAGACACCTCAACCTCATACAAATATATTAGAGAGAGTTTGTTTCGGCTTATATAGCCGGCTTATGGCTTATTTGGTTTTTGGCTTATGTGATAAGCTCATTTTTTGTGGCTTGACACTTTCCGGCTTATATAAGTTCAATATGATATAAACTTATATAAGCCAGAAAGTGTCAAATAAGCCACAAAAGTGAGCTTATCAAATATAAGCCCAAAATTAAATAAGCCATAAACCGGCTACATAAAGAAACAAACACCCTCTTAGTCACTTGTCGAGACCGTAACTTAGGAACCACAAAAACAAATATCTTAAAACACAGTGGATTTGTTTATATTAGCAAGATTCATTAAAGATAACTCACAGAAAATCACTAAATTAACATTAACTGATAAAAAAAACCAAATTAATTTAACCTAGAATCGTAATTCACATTTAAAAATCATCAACTTACAATCAAAATCAAGAAATCAACAACATAAGAAAATTAATTACACAAACTCATCACAAGTTCAATTCCTCTCACCTTTATTTAACAAAATTACCCACTACATGCAAATTGGTTCAAAAATTAAATTAGGTATAATTGGCACCATTGGTGAGAAACTGTCAGTTACATCATCGAAATTAGAGGGGCTATCACTAACCATGAGATTAACAAAATTGATGAAAATGGGGTTGATAAATTGAGGGAATATAATCAGTTTTGGGTTTTTATATAAAACAGATAATTGTGATTAAGTTAATCAAAGTAAATTTGTGTTTAAATTTCAAATCAAAATATAAAGTACATCAACCTTTAGACAAAGTACATTTAATATTTGATATTACGATTTGTTAAAAGTGAAATTTTAATTTTTATAAATAAATGCCTATACAAGGTAATTCGAATAAATGTTTAGTAGATATAATTCATCTTTCTTATTACTACTACCTTATTTGAAATCAAAAAAAAAAAAAAAAAAAAAAAA
>LBNU01006571.1:112367-119867 GCA_014162995.1 Artemisia annua | reverse complement strand
GATCGTATGTATAACATAACTTCCCGCACATAACCTCGAACAAGACCACTCCAAAAGAGTACATATCGGATTCTTTATATAGGATTCCAGTTTCAGCGTACGCTGGATCACAATATACAGGTGTACCTACAACATTACTCACTATATATGAGCATGGTTGGTTAGTGGGAGCGATTTTGGATAAGCCAAAATCAGACACTTTGGCTCTCCATTTATAATCCAGTAGTATGTTTGAACTCTTAATGCCACGATGAAGAACCCTTTGTTGAGTCCTCTTTGGATCGTGAAGGTAGGCTATTCTGTTTGCAGCCCCAAAACATATGTCGAGACATTGGGTCCATGTGAGGCTAGCATCTCCTAGATAATTATCCAGGCTCCTACGAGAAGCATACTTGTATGCAAGTATTTTCTCGTTATCCTTGCTACAAAAATGTAGGAGTTTGACCAAGTTTTTATGTTTCAATTCTCAAAGGAGCATGATCTCCTTCCAAGACACAACATTCCCTTGTCCAAATATAGGATTTAAGTGCTTGAATGCAACCATTCTCATTCCCTTCTTTTTGAAAATTAGTTATCCTTTAAACAGGGGCGGAGCTATGCCTGAGCTACCTGTGGCATGGGCCACATACGGTTTCGGGCGACAACGTGTAGTTTTTTTTAAGAGTGCTACACCCCAGGGCACGCGGCGAGCTAGGTGACGGTCTTTTGGTTTTTCCAGAATGATTTTTTGTTTTGTTTTTGCGGCATCTATTATTGTGGGTGGCTGCATGGTGGTTGCATAAAATATTAGGAAGCAATAATAGATGCTGAAGAAGATGAACTGTACAAAAACAGAGAGTGTTAAAGTTTTGTTTTTTAGGTAAAAAACAAAACTTTAACAAAATGTTCGTTCTCAATAAATACTCTGTTTTAAAGTACTTTCTTACTTCTTATACTATGGTTTCTTTTTTTTATTTACTAATTACTAATTAATGGTTTAAGCTTACATTTCTCAAAAGTTGTATTTCCTTTTATTTATATTTATAAAAATATAATGAGCTGCTTCTTTTTTACGATTAAAAAGATTTATCAGGAGTGAGCTTGGTGCAGTTTAGGACGATTTTTGGCTAAAACCAAACCCCGAACCGAAAATTCGGTTTTATGTTTTTTTAAACCAAATCCCGCACCAAAAGTTCTGTTTGGTTTTTGGTTTTTAAGGTTCAGTTTTCGTTTTTTTGGTTTTTGGATATCTGAAATTTGAGTTGATGATTTTATGTTAGACCCATTATTTTAGCTAAGTTCTTTAAATTTGGATATCCGAAATTTTGGATAACAATTTTATATATCCAAATATCCAAATATCTATAATTTTCGAAAAACTTTTATATGAGTTCCAAAACTGACATCTATAAAACCCATCCTTTTAATAAATTTTGATCAATTTTTTTGATATCTGAATGCATATAATTTTTTGAACAGCCAAAACCTAAATCAAGAAATCCTAGAATATAAGATGAATATTTTTGTCGTAAAGAAACCGCTCCGTAGCAGCTACACGGTCCACAAGGTCCTCGTCAAGACAACTGTTCTATTGGAACAACCAATCCGACCCATTAAGTTTCAATAGCTTTACAATACAAAGCCTTAAAATTTAGAAGATTTGATTCTAAGTCTGACAGGCCTAAATTCATCAAAAGCCCGGAAATATTGGGCATACTGATATACTCCTCATTAATAGTCCTAGAAACCACGGGATCTGGAAACCCGGCTAGCTTAGCTGGGCTCGTACCAGATCTATATGACGGGCCTGAATACATCGAAAGCCCTGAAATAACGTGCATACTGTTATTCTTCTCACTAACAGTCCTAGACACCATGGGATCCAAAAACCCGGGTGGCTTAGCCAGGCTCGTACTAGATCTATATGACAGGCCTGAATACGTCGAAAGCATTTTAGTGCTGGTGTACTGGTTTGGATATAAAAAATTTTATTTCGAGAATAAATACGTATATATTTGTTACGAAAATTAACCTTTGAAAATTTGTGTTACAAAAATCTACTATACGTGTAAATAATATCACTTGTTGTAATAAATAATATAAAAGATTCACAACAGATATTTGATAATCACATTTCACAAACAAATGTTCAAGTACAATCTTTAGAAAAAAAACTGGGTGTTATTATGTGGTTATTGTATATTTATATTCCAGATTAGTGGTTTCTAGCGTTTGGATATAGTAACTAGTAAGACTGATTCACACAATCTTTTTTACATAACCAACTATGGTGAACTAGTAATGAGTCAAAAAGCCGCATAATGGAATCTAACATTATCATAACAAAGTTTCTACCACACACTTTGTACAAACACAGCAAATTCAAAATATTCGGTCTTTCTTTTTGATGTTTATTTAAACATCGATTTGCTATGGCAGCAAAGGTCGACAACGATTCAGGTTTAATTTGCTCCTTTAGACTAGGTAAAATAATAATATGTAGTTTATTTTCAAGTTAGCATATTTTCCAGTCAGGTATTAAACTTACTATTCTTCGATGATCATGATCGTATGTATAACATAACTTCCCGTACATAACCTTGAACAAGACCACTCCAAAAGGGTGCATATCGTGTTGATATAAATAATGCATAAAAACGTTATTTATATTTTTCGATATCTCTACGTTTTGACGATCACAAAATGTAAAATCATTAAACGTAAGATTACTACGTAAACAAGTATTAAGCTAGTTTATATCATTTTATCCAACTAAATCACTTAAGGTATGAATAAACAAGTGCTTAATACATTTCATGATCAAAGGGGTATTTAATTAATTATTACAAAGCTTATTAAATAATATAAACATATTATATATTTTTGAAAAACACTTTTGGTAATAAAGGAAAATGTTTAAATCATACTAAATATATGAATTCAAATTTTTAACCAAAATCAGTTAGTTTTTCACCAAATAAACTTTCCCCAGAAAAAGACAAGAAATATGGCCGTTACAGGTGGGCGGCCCCCTTAATTTTAAGGGGGCCGGCACGCTCCTTGTGTCAGAATTCTTTGCCTATAAATACCACCTCAAACCTGGTATTTTTCCTCACCTTTTGCACTAAAATTTTCAGATCCAATCCTATCTAAACATCTTTCAAAACCCTTTGATCATAAGATTATTAATCCTTATTCAAATGATTCAATCCCTCCTCATCCATCCTCATCCAAAGTGCAAGAGAAGAATACTCCTTCAACATCAAGTTTAAGAAGTATTGTAGATTAGTAGTGTATATTGTGTATATCATTTGTGAAGGTGTGGTGTGCTTATAATTAGATAGATCTAGGTGTGTTAGTTGTGAATAGAAGTTGTGCAAAGAAGAAGAAGTAGTAAAGTAGTGAAGTGGTGTGAAGTAGTGAAGAAGTTGTGGAGTGTATAAGTTGTGTAGAAGTCGTGCTAAGTTGTGTAGTGGTGTGAGATTGGTTCTAGCTAGAATTAGAACCCGACATTTAGCTTAGTGTCGTAAATTGGTGTAAGCAAAAGTTGTGTAAGGTTTTCTCCGCCATAAGGGAGCTTGTTGACATAGTGAAGAAAACTCCCGAGTTGGGTGCTCGGGGAGTGGAGTAGGACGAAGAGGAGATTCGTAGCCGAACCACTATAAATCCCTTGTCTCACGGTACTATCTTTCTACCTTTATTTCTTTACTTATTTACTTGCATGTTTCATATTATATTAGTATACTTTGTTGTTAATAATTGCAAGTGGAGATCACATAAAATTGGAATCGAAGTTTTCATAACCAAAGTTTTATAAATTAAAAAGACGTAAAACTATTCAACCCCCTTCTAGTTTTCCACATATCGGATTCTTTAGATAGGATTCCAGTTTCTGCGTACGCTGGATCACAGTATACAGGTGTACCTACAACATTACTCACTATATGTGAGCCTAGTTGGTTAGCGGGAGCGATTTTTGATAAGCCAAAATCAGACACTCTTGCTCTCCATTTATAGTCCAGTAGTATGTTTGAACTCTTAATGTCCCGATGAAGAACCCTTTGTTGAGTCCTCTTTGGATCGTGAAGGTAGGCTATTGGTATGTGTGAAAACACATACCTTTTCTTGACCATTTATCGGACTAATAAGACCAAAAACCCGACCATATATGCCAAATATGTGTTGTTTTTGTATTTTTGATTGTGCAGGTACAGATATGAAAGAAATGGACAAAAATCGTGAGAAAATGACAAACACGAGCATGGGAATGGAAAAAGGTACTAAAGCCGAGGCCGGGGAAGGAATTTACAAGTTTGGATCTCAATTATTCTCAACATGCCAAAATCTACCTTGAAGATTCATCTTTGTCACAAATGGTCCTTGGAATAATTTACAAAGGTGGACCTTGGATTTTACCCATTTACAAGAGTGGTCCTTATACCTTTTATCCCTAAATTAAAACTAAATCCTAAACCTTATCTCACCACAGCCCAATCCTAACTAAAAATAACACCTAGCCCAAATATATCCCAAGTCCATACCCTTTATACCTTATACCCGGCCTGCTAACACAACCCATACCCAACCCGGTCAAACCTTTATCCCCAAATCAGGTCAAACATTTAATAAACACTCCCAAACCCGCCAAAATAACCCCTGGTTACTGTTTTACCTTCACCTTCACCCAATTACCCTCCCCATCTTGTTTTACCCGTACAATTATGATTCCTCAGAATATTCCTGACACGTCAGAGAAGGAATGACAGCCTGGTGATCCTGAAGCCAATGATTGGAAAAGACACCTCACCAATCTAATCTCACGGCTGCCAATGAATATGATGATGAAATGATTGAAGGGCTAGGATTACACTTCGAGATGCTTCCACAACTCAGGGTTTCTCTCCTCAGAAGGCTATAAAAGCTCCCTCACACTCACATTTTGAGGCCGTTAGTCTTTAGGAGCAGTATAGTAGGTAGTATAGATTAGTAGTCAAGCTCATGTCAATTTGATTTTCTAGTGTAATTTAGCTTTTATAATTAGACTTAACTTCTGTTTTCATAATTGTACTTCAGCCTTCAATTTTAATACAAGTCCAGATTTTCCTTTAAATTCTTTGTTCAATTTACATTTTAAGCATTTACTGTGTTTCAAATCTATTTTAATCTTTCATTAACTTTTCTCACAAGCTCTTGAAAGCTCACATAGCTTATTATGAGCTTGTTGTTGTTTAAATTTGGTTTCCACTGCAAAAATGTCTAAACATCAAAAATAGTCAAACAATAAAGTCAACAGAAGCTTAGATGGAGGATCATGGTTGATTCAGTGGTGTTTATGGTGCAGAGGTGGTGTATAAGCCTATCTAAAGATAGGCTACATTGGAGTATACCCCTATTCAGTAGGGCCTTGGTTGGTAGTACGGTTTTCATTTTCATTGTAGTTCTTATCTCATTGCTTAGTTTAAATCTGTTTTAGATAATTTTTACTGTTCTATTAGTTGTTGTTTGATGAATGTGCACTATTATAAATGATATGTGAAGTTTGTTTGATCATTTGTGGTAAACCTTGTTTAATCTGTTACATATATGCATAGATATTCGTGAATCTTTGATTCTGATTTCCAGTTATTCATTGTTGTTGTTTGGTGTTGAATTGGCATTTGTGATATATTTGTGACTGACTGTGATCATTGTTTTGGTGTTTGTGAGCTTTAATCTGCAATTATAAGTTTTGATGACAGATTAAGGAGTGTTTGGATCAGCCTTAATCTATGTGCTGTTGTTGTTTAATGGTTGTTTACTTTGTTCTTTTAGCTCATATTAGCCATATACAACTCAGTTAAAGTGTTATATTGGTAGTTTATGGTTTAAAAGTCAAACATTAGCTTCAATCTCATTTCTGTTTGCTGATTTGATAATCTGTTAAGGCTTCTTTGATTATCTGGTGGATTTCATGTTAGTGATCATGATTTTCTGGTTTAAACATGCTTAATATACATCTAGTGTTAGAGTTAGGCCATTGAATTTCAATTAAGTCAAAGGGTTCATGCAATTCAATCGTCAAATATCTGTTGTTGCTGGTGCATTATTGTTTCAAGCTGCCTTGTTCATGAGCAAATTGAATTGATCAATTGTTGTTACCAAGCCTTGAATAAGAGTTTGTTTAAACTTCATACTGCTATCATCATCTGTGTTTAATCTTGTTGAAACTCAGACCTTGATAGATCTTTGAGCACTCGTGAATCGTTAGCAATGTTTATGTAATCACAAACACACTAATAGAAAGTCTCTAATACTTGTATTATAAAGCGGAAACAAACACAAGTAAGAACACAAAATACTAAGAATGCTTTGATCCTCGATGGATCTTTTATAAAAACTAAAACTTGTTTTTCAACTGATACATAGAACATAATAATGTGTTCCTTTTATAGACAAGGAACCCTAAACCTAAACCGTTTCACAAGAAACGTATATTCTATAAACTATAGAAGATATGCATTATAATATCCTAATAAAGCTCATGCATATCCTAACTGAATTACAAAATACGCGGTTTATCTATATCCGCAGAAACATAATACGCGAAAACTATACTTCCGCAGAAACACTTCTTCAGCAGAATCCAGCTCTTCAGCAGATTCCATCAGCAGTATTCTTCAGCAGAATTCTCTCTTAGCAGAATTCCCAACAATCCTCCCCTAATCTTGAATTTGACATGGTTAAGTTCAAGATTCTTGATAGATCTTCAATACTTCAGAATAAGAGGATTGACTTCAAACTTCAACAGCAAAGAATCAAACCACTTCTCTATGAATGGCAAACTTTAAACTTCAGATCTTAGCAGCAACAAATGACAAAGTTTACATCAAAACATATTAGTTTCATACTATTCTCATCACATCCAGGTGTGTTAACTCCTGTGAGAGGTGAATCACTGAAATTAATGGATTTGATGTCTCTTTACCAATAGCCATTACTACTGGAGTAGCCAAATGTTTTAGTTCAAAGAAGAACTATGGTACACTGATAACCATATGATTTTTAGTAAATCATCAACTATAAACGGATTTGAGTTGTCTTTACCTGTAGCCGTTTGCTCAGGACTAGTCAATTATTTTAGGGATGAAATCACTTTGGAAATTGAATACCCAATATGGTTTTCCACTGCCTTTACCACAAGCCATACACTTGTGGGCTAGTCAATTATTTGGAATCCAAAAGGAAAAATCCATGGTCAATTGAAAACCATTCAACTCTCAGCTGTGAAGCATGGGTGAGTTGAGTACCCAATAGTTTTGAGCAAACTATTACAGCTATCAACAGATTTAACATGTCTTTACCAAAGGTGTACCATTTGGACTAGCCAACTTTTTGATGGAATATTCAACATCATGGTAAGTTGATAACCATAGAACAAATGTACAACAAAGTTAGGTTTTTTTTTTTTTTTTTTTTTTTTTTTTTTTTTTTTTTTTTTTTTTTTTTTTTTTTTTTTTTTTATAAAAAAAAAAAAAAAAAAAA
>LBNU01006571.1:95892-112330 GCA_014162995.1 Artemisia annua | reverse complement strand
ATTTGGTATCTGCAAGCTCCTTTCTCAACTCTTCAACTTCTTTATTATTCCTGTTGAGCAATTCATAGACAGTTGTGAGAGTAATAGGGTCCTTAGCTCCACCAGCAGATTGCTCAGTGGTAATGGGAGCATCATTGGGCCTTTCAGGAGAAATAGGCTCAAAAGTAGGAGTACTTTCATTAAAAGGCTCTCTAACAGGACTAGGTGTGGCCAGTCTTGAAATCTCAGGCTCAAGAGGTAAAGGTACTTGTGTACCAAGAGATTGAAGGGTCTCCTCAACCTCAAGAACTTGCTCATCAGGAGCAATAGAAATAGGTGGTGTGGGAGGTCTGGGTGAGATAGGTGATGGTGGAGGCTGGTCAGGAGAAACACTAGATGCTTCAGCAGTTATGGAGGGGCCCTCATCAGTGGCAACTGATGGATTACCATCAGCAACAACACTAGGAGATGATGGATTACCATCATCAGCAGGATGTGGAGAGGGTGGAGCACCAGCAGCATTACCCTCACCAGCATTATCATTGCCTTGTGGCAACATAGCTAGTAATAGAGGGTGAAATGCTCCTTCATAATAAGTTTTCATTGAAGCAAACACTTTAGCTCTAAGTGATCCTATGGGACAATAGGTTCTTTCTTGGGTTATTATGTCTAAGATAATTTGTAAAAACCTAGGGTACATTAGAAACTTATGTTTTTTCTTTTGAACATTTTCAACCATATTATCAATGGTGTGATCGTTTTAGTATAGTATTTTTCCAAATAATTTCTTAATAAGAAATTACCCGGGTCGTGTCCGTGTGAAGGCTAAATGGAATATCGATTTCCGAATCGTAAAACGTGTAGTGAAAAATGGTAAAAGTGATAACGATGAGAATTACACTAATGATAAGTAAATAAAACACAATCAAGTTACAAGAAAAGCAAATCACGTAATCAAAGCACACGTAAGCTAAAAACGTAACTACAAATTAATAAACGTGAAATAAACGTAACGTAACAACTAAAAACGTGAAATTAATGCAAATCTAATGCTAGGGATGCAATTTAAATTTTTAAAAACTAAAAATGATAAAAGAAAATTTTTAGAAAAAGAAAATTATTATTTTTGGCTTTTTATTTTTATTTAATAATTAAAAACTATTTTTGTATTTTTGTTTAATAAAAGTAAATTAAACTAATTAGCAAATAAAAGATTAAATCTACCAATATAATTTTTAAAAATCTTACTGAACTAAAAACAAATTTTAAAAATAAAAATGAAAATTATTTTTGTCTTTTTGTGATTTAAATTGAATTAAAAAGTACTTAAAAATAAAGAAAAATGAAAAAGAAATATCAAAACTAATCTAATAAATCTGAAATTTTTATGGAAAATCTAAAATTAAATTCTAAAGCTACTGGAAAAAGAAATTTTGGAAAATTAAGCAGTTAAGTGCTTATTCAAGCTAATAAGCAGTTAGGAAAATTGCTTATAAATAAGCTGTTTGACCAAACCTGTTCAAACTTTTCCAGAATACTTTTAAGATTCAAATAAGCTCAGAAACACTAGATTTTGTCCAAAAGGGACTTTGATTATGTTGTGCAAGCCAAAACAGTCTCAAATAAGGACTTATTTAAGCCAAATAAGCTCAATTAAGCACCAATAAGCTCAGGACAGTTATAAAAGCTCAAACACCCTTAATAATACTCAAACCAATCACTGGAATCTAGAACTCAAGCAATTATCACCAAATTCACACAAACTTCCAATTCACTGCTCAAATTAAATGGGTCAGATAAGCAAGAACAATTAAGCAGTCTTAACAAGCTCTAAAGTGGAAAACTATGGCTGAATTATATTCTATGCTAGGTTGAGAAACTTTTGCCCCAATAAACTCACTGAGAGCTCAAGTAGATAAGGATCTAAGGGTTTATGAACTTGACTAGAAAGCTGAGTAGCAGGGGAGACTTCACAGCAGATAAACAACTTTGATCTAACTTTCTAGTGAATGAATAAGTTCTAAAATGCAAAAACCTTGTTGATATAGAATCACAAGCTGGCAGAGAGTTCAAAACAACTTTCAAATCTTATTTCTAACAAATATTAAAGCCTACAGATGAGCTTAATGATCTAGCAAAATTCTGAGTTACTACTGTTTTTGACTTTTTTTTTAAATGTAATCCTAAGTTGACTTATATGAAGTTGTACTGACCAAATCTTACCCCTAATGTTATACTGAGCTATTTTTGAGTTGAATTACCCTAAATGCAACTATTATCTATCTAAATCTACAAGTGCAGCAACTATAACTCCTAAATGCTAACTAATTTAATTATGAGAAGCTAAGTTTGACTTTGTGCACAGTGACCTACTAATTTTATGTTATAATCAACCTAATCTACCCAAATGCAATCTGCTTAAGCAGAGAATACAGCAAAATAACCACATGAGCACACAGTAAACTTGAGATCCAAACACCCCTTATGCTAGTTTATAACACTGCTTATCACAGATTTTAACCTTAACAAACACAAACAATGATTAATCTCAGTTACTAAACTCTTAATGAAATAAAATCACTAACAAACAACAACAACAATACACTTAATCTTAATTACTCAGATCCAACAATAAAGGAACAGTCTCACTTAGATTCAACACAGAACATCAATATGATCACACAACACAAATCTCATGCAAATACTACTAACTAATTATCAATTAACTACAATAAAACAGTAAATCTCTAAGCTACACAGATTATTCTATTGAATTGAAAAGTACTAAGAAAAAAATGAAAACGGATCTTACTTAACACCACAGGCCCTACTAAGTAGGGTTATACTCCAATGTAGCCTATCTCTTATAGGCTAAACAACTTCTGAAACACCACTAGCCATCACTGGATCAACACATAACCCTTCTGAATCACAATAATCTTCACAGTACACTATTTTTGATTTTGATTTTATTTTATTTATTTATTTATTTATTTATTTTATTATTTTTTTAAGAAAAATGATTTAGAAAGCTTTTAAACACTAAACTAATCTGTGAAAACTTTTTAAAAACTTGATTAGAGAAAATTGCAGTAAGATTAAACAATATTCTTGTAATTTTTTTATTTTTATGATTTTTTTTATATTTTTGATAAGATGATTAATAGTAAACTAATAACTAAAAACTTTGCAGGAAAATGATTACTAGATGAAACAGTAACAAAGTAGTATACTAGGATTAAACAATATAGAGATTAAAAGGAAATTTGATGAACTAAAAAAATCAAACTAAAATTTCATTAATCAAACTGAGTTTACACTATGAAAATTGAGATTACAATTCGAAAAATAACTTGGACAGCATAACACTATATAAAAAAACTACTCTCCAAACATGAGAATGAGGGGGGTATTTATAGCCTTGAGGGGTGAGGTTGGGTGAAGCTTCTAGCAGTCCTAGTCATCAATCCAGGTGAATTTTGTGTTTGTTTGAGTCCTTCACAGCCCTTAGATAGACTTGGTGACCACTTCTTCTCATCTCAGCCCTTGGATCAAATCATCACCCAATCATATGCACTAAATTCGAGGTGGATTGCTGACATGTCATTCCTGCACATGTCAGGGGTGTTCTAGAAGCAAGCAATTAGACCAATCTACCCTTAATTATGGTGAATTTGAGGATTTACCATCGTGAACAGTGTTAGGGTTCTAAGCCTGGGTAAATTGGGGAAAAAGGGTGGCGGGTAAAAAGGGTTATTTTTTTATATTTGTTTGACTGGGGTGATAATGGGGCCGGGTATAGCTTCTTGGGCTGATGGGCTTGTGGGGTTAGTGAAGTGTTGGGCTTGGGGTTTTGGGTTAGTATAATGGGTTAATGGTTTTGGATCAGATTTGATTTATAATGTATAAGATTTTAGGATTAATAATTCCAAGGACCAAAATTGTAAACCTGAATTTCTCAAGGGCCAAAACTGTAATTTTCCAAACTTTCTTTCAAGGGCTATTCTTGATGATTTCGAATAGTTGAAGGGCCATTCTTGTCATTTTCTTCAATTATGCTTCAAAGGACCAAATGTGACAACTCTTGAAAGATGAAGGACTAATTTTGCCAACTCTTCAAAACTTTATCCAGGGACTAATCTTGACAAGAAATGATTCTCCAATGTTGGTTTTGACTTTTTGAGCTTGACCTTGGTTTTGGCTTTTGACACTTTCCATTCTCGTGCTCGTTTTTGTCGGGATTTTGTGGATTTGATGTCCATTTGTGAAATATCCGTACCTGCACGATCACAAACACAAAAACATAATATCTTTGGCATTTATGGTTAGTTTTTGTTCGTTTTGGTCTTAATTTGGTAAATAAAAGGTGTATGAATAAGCATACACCAATCAAAAATAAACTTAGAAAAATTATAAGTTAAACCCTTTGAAAGACATACTATACCACAACCCAATTGGGTAGAGAACTAATCCCATCCTCATGACTTGTTGCTTATGCACTGAAGTAATGTGTGCACCAAAAATCTCCACATGGGGCAAAACTTATTCTTGTGCCACATGTCTGTTCCAGTACTTTGGTAGCCAACATCTCTTAACCCATCAAGTATCTCTTCAGTGTTGGTGTGATAGACACCACCTTCATCATCCAAACGTAGTTGTGTCCTAATCAATGATTCAGTCACCACATACTCTGCTCCATCAATAGTTGCTACTATCTCTGTGTCAGACCTTTTTGTTGCAGATGCCCAAAATTTCCTAACCAACGATCCATATATCACATTTGGAGAATGTGTCAAAGCATAATGAATCTTGGAATGCTTCAAGAATTCAACCANTTCCAGTACTTTGGTAGCCAACATCTCTTAACCCATCAAGTATCTCTTCAGTGTTGGTGTGATAGACACCACCTTCATCATCCAAACGTAGTTGTGTCCTAATCAATGATTCAGTCACCACATACTCTGCTCCATCAATAGTTGCTACTATCTCTGTGTCAGACCTTTTTGTTGCAGATGCCCAAAATTTCCTAACCAACGATCCATATATCACATTTGGAGAATGTGTCAAAGCATAATGAATCTTGGAATGCTTCAAGAATTCAACCATGGGGTCATACTCTTCATGTCCCTTTGCTTTTCCCAGAAAAGCAATTTTGTTGTGATCCTTCTTAAATTGTAGTGCCGCCATTTGAAGAAATTGTGAGAATTGGTTATGAATTGAGTAGATGATAATGGGTTTAAATAGGTTGAAGAGGGAATCAGTTGATTTTCGGTGAAGATACGTGAATTAGGTTATAAATAGAAGTTACACAGTCATGGTCAAAAATATCGCAACAAATCGTTGACCGGATCTGACGCGTAAAATAACTTCTAAAATTCAAAATTTACCCTTCAGCAGAATCAAGGTTAATTTGCTGATGTAGAAGTCAATCAGCAGAATCAACTCAAGTGTAAAAATATCGTAAGTAAATATCTTGAGTTTTACTGTGCCACGAACTTGCATTTATTACCATCAATCCTTGACTTTGCCTATAAAATAACCCCAAATCACTCGTTATAGTTATCAATTATCCCCAATTATTATCAAAACCCTAATTTCCCAATAATAATCCAATTAGACACCAAAAAATCTCCAAATATGAATCCTATTGAGATCTCTTCTGATTCATCATCATCTTCTAAAGACAATGGGTGGGGTAATTATTATCCACCCGGTTGCCCTGAGAAACCATGGCAAACCAAAGAAGAGGCTCGCAAAAAGAGGCATGACCTCAATGCTCCTTTCCATTTAACCTCTGGTGAGGAATCTTCTGAGGATGAAGACCCATCTTTCATTCCTCCTCCCACTCCCAAAAGAACTTAGTTACCACCCTCTTCTTCGTCCATCCAATTGGCTTCTTCTTGCTCTCGAACAAGGACCAGAAGGGCCAATCCATCTTTACAACCCTCTTCTTCATCAAAGAGATCCCAACCATGGCCAAGGAAGTCTAACCCTCCACTTCCAAAATCACGGGAAGTAGTGATTGGTCTTCCTGCTCCAGGATCTGGTGCTTCATACCATGGACGCAAGGGAAAAGGCAAGAAGACAGAGGTGATGGGAAAGGGAAATGGGAAGATGGAATAGAAAGTTGTGTGATGTTGCCAGAGACCAAATATAAGTGGTATGATGTTGCCAGGGACCAAATATAAAACTAGGTTCTTGAGCATCATCATCGTTTTCATCAATCCATCCTTTCCATTTTTGTCTTCAACTTTTGTAATAGATGATAGGAGCTAGAATAAGTTTGGTAGATTTTGTATAGGGATGGTCTTGTATTTTCCTTTAAAGTTGATTGTAAGCTGTAACTAGTTTCTTGAGTGAATAAACAACTTTTCTCATTGAACATCACTTGTACTTTACTTTTCAGTAGAAATACAGAGTATGACATATAATATGCTTCAGCAGAAATACATTTTGACTTCAGGAGAAACTCTGAGTATCACTTGTGTTACTTTTCAGCAGAAACAAGCTTTAAGCTTACATGACCACATTCCCATTGAAACAATCTTGGTGAACTAGGACTTCTTGGTGAACTTGGACTTAAGAACAGCAACTACTCATTAATGCATCCTGCAAAATAGACACAAAGTAGCAAACAAGCCATACAAAACTCACAAGAATGTTAGTTGGTTAGTGTTAGCAAACAAAAACATAAATATAAACAAAACAATAATCTACAAATTTTACAACTACAATCCTCCCCTGAGGCATATGCTTCCCCTGAGGCTTATGCCTCCCCTCAAACTTCACATTCATGGATTAAGCATCCCAATATGGACAACTAAGGTTGAAACCTAGGTCCATCAAAAGCTTTAGTCAATAAGTCTGCCACATTATCATCTGTGTGAATCTTAACCACTTTAATTAAATGTTTTTCATATGCATCTCTTATAAAGTGGTGCCTAATCTCAATATGCTTTGTTCTATTATGAAAAACTGGATTTTTAACAATGCATATGGTACTTTGATTATCAATAAAGATTGTGGTGTTCATGAAACTTATAAACATGATTAGGATGATCTGGGTCTTCAAAACCTTTGGGTTGAGTGACATAGACTTCTTCTTCAATCTCACCATATAAGAATGCACCTTTCACATCCATCTGATAGACCATAAAGCCCATATAAGATGCATAAGCCAAGAAAATCCTAATGGCCTCAACTCTAGCAACAGGTGCAAAAACCTCATCATAATCTATCCCTTCTTCTTGCCTGAACCCCTGAGCTACCAACCTTGCTTTGTTTTTGACCACTATACCCCTTGCATCTCTTTTATTCTTCAAAATCCATTTTGTCCCAATTGCATACTTCCCATCTGGTAGAGGAACCAATATCCAAACTTGCTGATTCTTGAATTGTTGCATTTCATCTTGCATTGCTTCAAGCCAACTTGAATCTTTAAGAGCTTGTGGAACACTGGTTGGTTCCATTTGAGAGAGAAAACAAGCAAACAGACAATGTTGAAAGTCTGTGTGATTGTCTCTTTGCTGATTTGAGACATATGAAATAAAGCAACTTCTTCATTCTGAGTCTGTTTTACTGTGCTTCTAGTTCTAATAGGGTCTTGAGGATCACCAATAAAAATATTTTCCTGTGGATGTATAATGTTGATCCTTTTTGTAGCATTGGGGTTGACAACAATTGTGGTATCAAGATTGGTCACTGTTGGTTCAAAAACACTGTCATAGGAAGATGAGGTGAAGATGCCAGCTTTGGGTTGGTGATTACCAAGATCTGAAGGACTTGGAAATCGTGTATATGGTTCTCCAAAGTCTGTGGACACCCTGGTAGAAATGGGAGTATATGCAGCAGGATTGCCAGCAGATTTGGTGATGTCAGGAGAAAAGGAGAACTGTTAGTAGAACTGTCAGCATAATCCTGGTTTCCACTGACTGCTTGTGCTGATTGTCGAAGGAGTGCTTCAGCATCTTTTGCAAACTTCTCACCAAGCCTCTCAGCTTCTTGAGTGGCTGCATGCTCTTGCTTCTTGAGTCTAGCAAGATCCTCTGCATATTGTGACTCATCTTCATTCTTATCAGGAGAATCTTTTGCACCATTACCTGCAAACTGGTTAGGAGGAAATGAAGGTACAACAATGGTTTGTTCATCAAACTCAGACTCATCTTCTGAGTCATAATCCAGTATACCTGCATTGTTAGAGGGAGAGTCTTGTGCACCTGCAGATTGGTTAGCAACAAATCTAGTATAACCCAAATAATCTGTTAAGTAATCCAGGTCAAAATACCAAGCATGACCTTGACCCTGAACATTAGGCTTTTCTTCTAGATATCTCAGGTTAAGAGTCTCCTCTATCCTTTTAGCATTTAGATTATATACCCTATCCTTTTAGCATTTAGATTATATACCCTATATGCCTTACTATGAGCTGAATATCCCACAATGTACCCCTCATCAGCTTTTCCATCAAATTTCCCAAGTGGATCACTAGTGTTCAAAATGGTCATTTGACATCCAAAAGGTCTGAGGTAATGAATATTAGGAACTTTCCTAGTGAGAAGTTCATAAGGTGTCTTGAAATGAGGTCTAGTGATGGATACCCTGTTCAAAACATAGCAAGAAGTGCTTACTGCTTCAGTACAGAACATTGTGGGTAACTTAGAGTCTGCAAGCATTGATTTTGCTGCCTCTATTAAGGTCCTATTCTTTCTTTCAGCAACCCCATTTTGTTGTAGGGTTCTTGGATTGCTATAGTCCCTTTTTATCCCTTTAGACTTACAAAGTTCTATTAAAACAACATTTTTGAACTCTGTCCCATTATCACACCTAATACCTTTAACCTTTCTGTTTAGTTGGTTTTCAACAAGGTTAACAAATTCTTTTAAAATTTGAGATGTTTCATCTTTAGTTTTCAAAAAGAATACCCAACAAAACCGGCTATAGTCATCAGTGATTACCAGGCAGAAGTACTTATGATCAATACTTCTGACTTGAGTTGGACCAAAGAGATCCATATGCAGCAACTGAAGAGGTTCTGAGATAGTGCTCACAGCTGTAATGGCTTTGTATGAGGCTTTGTGTTGCTTCCCTTTGTTGCAGGCAACACAATTGTGCTCATTGGTGAAAACTTTGGAAGGAAGTCCTTGAACTAGACCAAGTTTAGAAAGCTTGTTAATGGTCTTGAAATTCACATGAGCCATTCTTCTGTGCCATTTTGTAGATTCATCCAGGGATGCTTTAGCCACCAAGCATGTTAGGTCACCTTCAGGTTGAACATCATTCATGTTGAATGTGTATAAATTGTTGTTTCTGGGAACTCTCAGCAGAATTGATGTATCTTCTGGAAGTTTGAAGTCTTTAGAGAGCACAAGACATTCATCCTCAGAGAAGAATACTTTGTTCTTTGTGTCACAAATTTGTGATACTGAGAACAAGTTGAAGTGTTGGATTTCCTTTACATAATACACATTCTCAAAATCCAACTTTGGTGTTCTAATAGTTCCTTTTCCTGTGATTCTACCATCTCCTCCGCCAAAAGTCACATTGCCTCCTCCTTCTATGGGTACAAAATCAATCATCTTTTCTTTGTTTCCTGACATGCTCCTGGAACAACCACTATCTACTATGCCAACATCTTTACTCTTAAGAGGATGATCCTACAACAACAACAACAAAAATATATACAAAATATAAGTACACTTTGGAGACTCAAGTCATCACTGACTTGAGCCTGCCTTGTGGATCATAAGAATTAGGCCATGTAGATGTATAAGATACACCATTGTTCTTGGACCTTCTTTGATATTTAGGTCCCTTGTTAATCCAAGAACAACCTGCTGAGGGCTTCACAGCAGTATCCCAACATCCCCTGCCCACATACATTGAGTCAAAACATCCAGGCCAATAACCATTCTGAAAATAAGAACTAGTTGGTCTCACATATGGTCTAGCAACAGATTTTCTCCAAACAGATGGAAAAGGTGTATGAGCAGAATTGTGTCTGCTGGCTTTACATGTTGCTTGTGGAACATAAGATGGTATGTCATTGACATTTTTCCACATTGGTCTAGGTTTCTTCTGACTAGCACATACACCCATTCTTTGCTCATGAAAATTACAATCCTTAATCAAATGAAATTTACTTCCACAAACAAAACATTTCTTCTTTTTAGAAGATTTATTCAAAGTGAAAGATGTTCCATTAAAAGCATTCAAACCACAAACATTGATAGAATTGTTTTTGACAGAATTAAAAACATTGTGTTGCAAAGAATTAAATAACAAGTCTTCAGAGGAAACTGTCTTTGAATTTGATTCATCGGCAGCAACTCTAACAGGCTTGTAGGGAGACTTGGGTGAAGGCTTGGGTGAGATCTTGGGAAGGTCTGACTTTTCACTTGAATCATAACTGGTATAGGCAGTAGACCCTTGGTCAGAAGACTTGTCACTGGTAGAACAAGAGACAAAGTCAACAGAATTAGAATTAGGGTCTGGCAAGTCACTTGACTTTTTGCCATAAAGATGGTGTGATCCATCAAAGTCTACAGTATGGAGAGGTCAGTGGGCATGCGTTCTCCTCTAATAGGTCCAGGCACAGCATGTAATTTACCTTCTTTAACATAATTAGCTAATCCAGCTGGTGTTGTTCTACCAAGGTCATTCCTAGCTTCTAAACCAACATACTTTTTAAAACCCAACCTATCCCAGAATTTAGAGCTTGACTACCATATAGACAACTAGCTAAATTATCACCTGATATTAACCACTTTTTATGTGCAGCTATTTCCTTATCTAGCTTCTCTTTTAGTACTTGGTTTTCAGATTCTAATTTAGCATTTACTTTCTTAGTGTATGTCAACTCATCTTGTGCACATTTTAAATCTCTCTCTAACACTCCTATTTTCTCTTCATAAGTAACCTGATTCTTTTGAAACCAAATTTTTTGTTTTTCTAAAGTTCTTAAACCATTTTTGTAAGCCTCAAGTTCTTTATAACATTCATTATATTTTGGTTTNCTCAACTTAAAGAAGGTTATATCAAGGGCGATAGGACGAAACATATTTTACCAAAATTCTTCTTCACTCATGACTTATAGAAGAATGGCGATATTATTGTTCAACAAATTCATTCATGCGACAATTTGGTGGATCTATTTACCAAGACACTTCCTACCTCAACATTTAGGAAATTAAGTTACAACATTGGGATGCGTTGACTCAAAGAGCTCAAGTTATATAATCATCAGAGGGAGATAATACACGCTGCACTCTTTTTCCCTTAGTCATGGTTTTATCACACTGGGTTTTCCTGACAAGGTTTTTAATGAGCCAGCAATTTCTAAGTGTATTAATAATATGAACATCCAAGAGGGAGTGTTATGGATCATTATTTTATAGATGTCCATATAACTAATAAGAGGCCCATGGCCCAATTAGCTATTAGGGTTTTTACCCTAATATTATCTTATACATACCCGTTGTATTCATTAAACATTATTATCAATCGAAGAGTATTCATTCCCTCAATTTAGTTGTTCACAACAGTTTTATATTTTTTTATAAAACTTAAACCGACTTTTTAAAAACATACGATACCCTAAAAACCTATTCAGTCGAATCAAGGTTTTCCACAGCTTCCAAATAATTTTCCTGGTCTCTAAGAAGTTCAAAGAAGTTGATAAAAATATTGGTTCAAGTCTGGGTCGATCTTGTGAATCTAGGGGAATTGTTTGAGTCGGTTTTATCCCATTGAGAAGAAAGAATTGATCTGCTCTAATCCGTAAGTTCTAAAATCATTCTGGTAATTTTGTATCACTTTATATATCATATGTCATCTGTATAAAATACTAGAATTGGTCCATGTATGCTAGAGTGATCGTACAAATTTATATAAGTAACTAAACCCTAAATCGAACTATAATTAATAAAAAAGCCATGCGATTTTTGTAAACTTTGTAAATATTTTTCTCTGGTCCTAAGAGAATCATAAAACATCAGAAAAATAGTCCTTATAATTTTCGAGACATAGAAACTCAGTTTGTTTTTTATTTGTAATCGGTTTAAATTAAGAAAAAGAAACTTTAAGAAAAAGAAATAGAAAGAGGATTAGGGTTAGGGTTTTGGTGTTGAACCTGGTGTAATAATGATGTTGAAGGTACTATCAAATGTTGGTAATGATTGGGTAACTTATGGTTAGGTTTTGATGGATTTTGATTAAAAATCAATTGGATATAAATAGTACAAGGGTTTGTTTTGTAATTTTATAAACTTGTGGGTTATTTTTATAAGTTGTATTAGACCAGGGGTGAACTGGGAAAAATATAACATGAGGGTGTCATGTGTTAAATTTGCAACTAAAAGGTTTAAATAGATGATTATGTAATTATATAATCCGAATTGTAATTAATTAAAATTAAGGGTTTAAATTTGTAAATTATGAAAGTTAAGATCTGTTTTGAATAGATATAATATTGAAGAGTAATATGTGTAATTTCTGATAATTAAGGGCTTAATGTGTAAATATGAATATTATAAGGATTAAATTATAAGTTATTTAATTAAAAGGTTTAATTTGTAAAATTATTAAAACCAAAGGGTTGGAACTGTAAATATGGAAAGCTTATGGATTAAAGTGAATAGAATATGAAACCTATGATTTTTACATTTAAAACCTTATACTATAATATAGTTACACTTTAAACCCTAAACTATTATTATATTATCATAATTAAACCCTAAAATTATATTTCAAGTTTATTTAATTATTAACTTAGTATTTATGTAAAATCTGACTAAAATAAGCAAACCTACTAAACAAGGAAACTTTATGAAGAGTTATTTTAAATGGAAAGTTACTAAAAGTAGAAAGAAGACTTAAAATGAAATATGAATAAGTAAATGAATGAACAAGTTATTAACGATAAAATGAACCTTAATTCAGGTATATATATTGGAGAAGAAGTGAACTCTTCCTTTCGTAAATATTTCTTTGATCTCATTTCCTTGCTAAGGTACGGATATTCTGACCTTATCCTTAAGGTTTCCTTTGTGCTATGAACCTTTGATATGAACCTTCTGTTTTGAACCTCTGTTATGATAAACCTTGCGATCTGAACCTTCTGATATGACAATTATGTTTTGAACCTTTATATTGAACCTTATGTTACCTGAGCTTCACTAGGCATGGGGGTTCCATGTCCGTGTCATAGATGCACCTATGGCATGACTCTAGGGCAGTAGAGTGATGTTTTGCCACGTACCTTCCGTTATATATGAATGTGCACTAATTTTCAGGGGCGTATGGATGCATCCTAGATCTGTTTTCTGTTGATATGATTCTGTTTAGTGACTGGTCGTACGTGCAATGTACCCTTTTCATTTCCGGTACATTGGAGCTAGCTACTCCTTGTACAACTTATGATTTGGCGGTGATATGATATGAATATGTTTGTCTGAGCTCATGGTATTATTATGGTATTATTTTGGTTTCTGATTCTGTTTATACAGGTGACTGTATAGATTCCTTAATTAAGCTATACATTATATTTCCGTATTATCTGTTATACCTAAATATGTTTCCCCAAATTATATCATCTGTATTTCAGCATTTATTTCATTTCATTATTGTTATATCCGTTCACTGAGCTTTTGTAGCTCAGTCGCATTTTCTTTTCTCCGCGACAGGTATTCAAGATAGCTTTTGGGATAGCTTATCTGGGAATTGAGAGTAGAGCTGAGTGTTGATGGGACCATAGTCAACTTAGACTAAAGTTATTTGTGTAAGACTTCCCTTTTGTTTAGTTATGTCTGTTCTGATACGAATCCATTATTGTGACATCTTTACCCTTGTCAGGTTGGGGTGTTACACTTATGGTATCAGAGCCAGGTTAGGTCGGCGGATTTATAAACCGTAGAGCTTAGGCTATGACCTGTGAGTATTAGGCCTTTAAGTTTTGCATCATGGAAGTTATGAAACAACCTTAGAGGATTTGCTTTAGGACTCCCCTATATCACTACAACAAACTTGGTCTATGAGGACACCTGAAAAGGTCCTAACACAACATTTAATGATGTAACAACTGGCAAAATAGGGAGCTATTTAAAAACCTGCATTACTTTAAATTTAATGACTTTGAAATAATTATAAGTCTATTCGCGATAAGTTGTAAACTTTAAATCGTGATTTCTAAAATTTATGGTTTCTATGGAATTCGTTTTGGGATTTTAAATTTATATGGAATATATGTGGTGATTTATTGGTGAGATTATTATTAAGCACTACGTTGACTCCGGCACTAGGATAACCTAACGAATTTGAATAATTTTAAACTTACGAGTTGGTTTATATATTTATTGAACTATGTAAGAGCTTTAGAAATATTTGGGGAACGAGCTCGGTTTGAAAATGTTGAAAATATTTGAAAAAAGTTTACGGGATAGGGGTGGTCCATGGTTTAATACCTAGTCAACCACCCATTTTACACTATTATTATTATATTACCTTTGTAAAAAAAAAAAAAGTGTAAAGGGGCGGTTCACACCAAAAACACAAACAGCACATCTCACATCTCTCTCTCTAACATATATCATCACCATCAAACCAAAAACCTAGCCGCCCCTTAAACCGGCGACCACTCCGCCACACGGCGTCGCTCCCACCACCAAGACTTACACCACCATCTTCATCTCTTTTCATGATCTATCTATTGGTGTAACTCACGCGCGACAACAAACCGCTAACGTCCTTCTCATCATCACCGCCACCTAAAAGCCACCACCACACTTATACTTTCGGGTTTTTTAAGTTCCTTGAGCTTGGAGTTGTTTAAAAAGGTAGGTAGTCACGTTTTTGCACCAAAAGTGCCACGACTTGGCTTCCATCCGTGTATACACGGATTGATTTTGTTGGGTTTCGAAAAATAATGATGGGAAATGGTATTTTATTAATAAATAATGGGTTTGGTATTCGGGTTTGATGATTTTCTCATGAGGTCGAGCGAACCGTGAGCCGTAGCTCACGCTTGGTTTGCTTCGAGTCGTTGTGGCTCCCATTTGATGGGTCTTGACATTGTAAATCTTGTAACAACGGTGTTGGATTATGTAGGGTTTGGTTTTGGCTCCGGAATTTGATGACCTTTTTGTTGTTGTTGTTGCTCCTTGTGTGCCGCGAACCAGAGGGTCCGTTTGGGCAGTTTTTGGAGCTCGGATGGCTAGGCCGAGACCCCATTTGTCCAATAGGTTCGAGTCACCTTGACTCGTGGTATTGCCGGAGACCAAGTGGGACTCATGGCACGGGTTTGACTTGGTAAATCAACCCGAAACTTGTTATGTTTGATGTCTATTTGTTCTTGTTTTAATATTGTTATTGTGTTTCTTTGTTTGAGGACGAGGAGTAATAAGCAGGCCGAGACCCCTCCGTGGTCTCGCAAACGGTTGATACGGCATTAGAATGACGGAGATAGGATTAGTGTGGGTACCGTAGTCGACCCGGTGCTGTGTAGTTTGTTTGATTGATTGGTTTTTGGAATTTGAAGGGGATTATCTTTGATATTGCTAAAGACATGTGGACTTTGACGACGTCGAGGTCCACCTTGACTTTTTGGTCAATGGATGATTTGAACAACGCCTTAACATTGATTTGGACAATGGACCGAGAAGTGATGACTCGGACTTGTTGACAATTACATATTTTATAGCTCGAACAAAGTATAAAAAAAAACTCGTAATAACTTATATATCAATATAAACATTCCGTTATGTATATACATATATATATATAAACGTGTAAACGTGATGTATATATATACTATATATATTATATACTATAGTAATATATATATAACTATATATAATATATATATTATATATACCTATTATATCATTATATATATATATTATAATATTATATATATATATATAGTATATTATATGTATTTGTACGAATGTGTATATATATAAATAAGAATACGAGAACGAAAGTAAATAAAGTTAACGATAAATATTAGACTATTATTAGTAATAATATTGGTCGGAAACCTTTTATATTTTAGCGTATAAAGTAAATACAACGAATTAATAAGCCGATTGTTTTGCGAAATATTAAGAGCATTTGGGAATAAAACGAGACTTTGCGAGATATAAGATATTTGACGGCAATTAAATCCAAGTTCGCTCATTTATTTTGGTTGACTAATTGGTTGCTAGCACGGATATTTAAACGACAATTACACCAATCTATATAAATATCTAACTTTTTGGTCGACGGGCTAAATAAGGCTTAAATAGTTATATCGAGAGGTTTATTATTGAATATTATATCCTACGACGCCTTAGTTGTTGGTAGGAGTTTTGAGGATAATCAAGTAAATAAATACTTTCATGAAGTTTATCGAGTTGACGAATTTGATAAGTTTCCGGGAATCTATTTAAACCACTTATTAAACTCAAGAACTTATCATGTAATT
>LBNU01006571.1:37595-66122 GCA_014162995.1 Artemisia annua | reverse complement strand
TTAGATTCTAGAGCTTGCGTTATGCCCATCTCAAATCCACAAGTGAGACTATATTCGTGTAGTTAAGATTTACTACATGATAAGAGGCATTAGGATTAACCCATTGTTTTACACCCGTATATTTGTTATAATTACATTGACTTCATTGGTCAAGTAATTCTCCCACACCCTTTGCGTTGTACCCATTTTCGGTACACGATACCCCTAGTACACCCTTCCGAGCCTATCCTTTCGTTTTGACCTTTGAGCATCTTACTCAAAGTGAGAATTTGTTACACCCCACTAAATGTACACCCAAATCGCCTTAGCCTACCTTGTATGCACTCACCTTTAGTGCATTATTGTGACAACATTTGTGTTAAACCCTTTGTTAATTATCCGGTCAATTAAATGGTTGCTAAGTTAAGTCATTGATATGTGTCGTTTTACACATATCTTTCGTCCAATCTTCGAGTCAGAACGATCAAAAACACTTGAAAATGGTCAAATTATGTCACAAATATCCTTGGAGTGTGTTTTTGCGTGTTTCAGGTACAAAGGATTGAAAACAGACGAAAAACGGAGCAAATATGCAGAAATGTCAAAACTGGTCCCTGAACTTTCAAAAGTTAGCAGAAATGGTCCCTGGTGATTAAATTTGGGAAATAGTCATTAAGGGTCCTTAGACAAGTCAACTTGGCAAGTTTGGTCCCTATGGATACTTTGGGAAAGTTACAAATCCAGTCCCTTGTTTTTCAGAGATTTACAATTTTGGTCCTTATGATTATATAAACTCAAAACCAAATGGACCCTTTTTGTAACTAACTTAACCAAAGAAAAATAAAAATAACCCAACCCAATAATGATCTAATCCTAACCGTTGGCCCATTACCCCCTCAGCCCACCAAAACTCCCACGTTTATTAATAAAACCCCGTTTTTTATATCTCCCTACCCTACAACACAGGCAAACACCCCATCTTCTTCTTCCTTCAACCCTTTACCCACCAGACAATCCACCCTCC
Source organism: Artemisia annua (assembly GCA_014162995.1). NCBI lineage: Eukaryota > Viridiplantae > Streptophyta > Magnoliopsida > Asterales > Asteraceae > Artemisia > Artemisia annua. The sequence continues at coordinate 65,119 of LBNU01006571.1, read as the reverse complement.
TCCAACATCACCCTGCCACACTCCACCCCCCATCAAAAGCACCCCCATCTCACCTCCTCCAATGAATCACTCACGGGTATCCTTGCCCCGTCACCAATCCACAACTCAAATGGGCGCCAAAACAGTTTTAAAGGTTGAGATGATTAGAGATCAATCCAAGGGCTGAGGTTCATTGCAAAGAAGCACAAAGTGGACTTTGGCTGCTTTCTACTCTCAGAACAAGCACAATAGAAGAAGACAAAAATTCCAAGAAACCCTAGCAGTTAGTACTTAGTATAAATAGAATGCTATGTAGCCATTTATAAGGNGGTCCCTGAACTTTCAAAAGTTAGCAGAAATGGTCCCTGGTGATTAAATTTGGGAAATAGTCATTAAGGGTCCTTAGACAAGTCAACTTGGCAAGTTTGGTCCCTATGGATACTTTGGGAAAGTTACAAATCCAGTCCCTTGTTTTTCAGAGATTTACAATTTTGGTCCTTATGATTATATAAACTCAAAACCAAATGGACCCTTTTTGTAACTAACTTAACCAAAGAAAAATAAAAATAACCCAACCCAATAATGATCTAATCCTAACCGTTGGCCCATTACCCCCTCAGCCCACCAAAACTCCCACGTTTTTATAACCCTTAGTCAAACTACGGTCAAACTCACCCTTCCATCTTCCCCATTCCCCCGTTTATCCCCTGGACATAACACCACCATCTCCAATACACCTCTGCTATACTCCATCTTCACCTCAAAAGCACCCCCAACACAAACCCCAATCCCACTATCATTTTCCAAATCCCTACCTACCACATCCACCCTGGAATTCCACCAAAAACATTTTCCCGCCAAAACGAAATTAAAGGCCAGGATCCAATATACTAATCCAACAATCCAGAAACAACGTGGGAAAAGTGCCAAGGACCCCTGGAAGCTTATAAAAGAAAGGAAGAAAGAAGCAGAAAAGGGGAGTTAGCAAAAAACAGTTTAGTAGCTTAGTTTAGAATGTCAAATTTAATTTCAGTTCTAGTTTTCAGTTTAAAAGAGTTGTAATTTACATTTAAAGTGTATTCCAAACTTGTTTTAATTATCAATCTCAGCTGCTAATTCAAATTCCAGCTTATGTTCTGTTTTCCTCTAAAAATCTCATTTCAGTATCAAAGTTGTTGAAAGTTGTTGATGTATGGTTGTTTAAGTTCATTTTAGTTAATGATAAGCTTTCATAGGCTTACTAAACACTAAAACCAGTTCCAAGTTAAGTTTACTAAAAATACCAAAAAATATAAGAAAAATAGTGGGAAATTCAAAAATCAGTGTACAAGATGAATGAAGCATGAAAGCATGGTACATAATGGATGGACTTGGTCTAGAGCTCCATGGGGAGCATTAGGTTATTCTTTGTTTCTGGTTCTCCTTGTTCTGAGCTTTGGACTGTTGTAAGCCTAGTTCTTATATTTATTTTGCCTATTTTCTATTATTAAGTTCTAGTTGATAATTGTAGTTTATCATTGTTCAAATTTGTGTGTTAGCATTCATTATAGCTCAGTGTAACCTTGTTTTTAAGTTTCATGAATTATAACTCCCTACTGCTTCATAAATACTTGTGAGATAGATTTAAAGGGGTGTTTGGAATTACCTATGTATCTGTGTAACTGTGGTTGTTATTGGTTAAGGATTGCATAAACCTCATCCTTGGGCCTAATATAGCACAGCCAAGCCTTTACCTTAGTCATTTTCAAGCATAAAGTCAAATCTCATTTTGATTTCTCATATTTTTAACTGTTGCATTTTTTTCAGATTGCGTCACCATTGCATTAGGCTTGGAAGGTGTTCATATGCCTTAAGTTAGTTTCATCATCACTTAATATAACAAACTTAGTCTTCTAGGATCATTTAAACTTCAATTTAGTCAAAGGTTTTAGAAATTTAAAAAGTCAATTTTTTTTTATAACTGTCAAAACGGAGCAAAACTCCATAACAGTTCTAGCCCTCATGGATCATTGGAATTAGATGAAAATTGTTGTTTTGGAATCCCTGGTTGCTTGTGAATCTGGAACAAAAAGAATTTTTGGGTTTGGAACTCATTTGGTAACTGAAACATGCATCCAAAGTGACCCATTTGAGCTAAATATTGCCCTGCATCCAGGTTTTGGCCCAACTTCACATGGTCCTAAGTTGCTCAATTTTTGTCCATTAGCTGTGATTCTTGTTGATTTGAGTAGCCCCCTAGGTGTAGTTTAGGCTTATGTTTGTAGTTTCCCCCTCACTGCTTATTTACTGCTTATTTTAAGCCCTCACTTTTGCTCCTTTTTGGACTGCTGCTGCTGTTGTTTGTTGTTTAATATGCTGAACTTTGTTTGATCTTATGGTTGTTCTTGTTTCTTGTTAGTGTTAGTGTACTTTTTGTTGTTCATGTTGTTATTGTTATCATATAAGCTTATTTGAGCTTATTCTTTTGCTTATTTTAGCTGCTGTTGCTGCTACTTTTTGTTCTTGTTGTACTGAGATCGTTGATTGTTGATTATTGGTGTTTGATGTTGTTTGTTGATCTTGCTTGTACTTTTGTTGGTGTTTATGTTTGCTGTTATGATAGTTGTTACTATTATAGTTGTAGCTGAGCTTGTCTTTGGTTTACTTAGCTTGTTTGAAAGCATTTCTTGAACAAAAGTTGAAAACACAACCAAAATTTAATCTTCAAATCTGATTTGGATAAGTTTTGTGATTGTTGATATCTGTTTTCAAAAGGAGAAGTGAGTCTGTGTTTGTGTTTGTAAAAAGCAAAGAAAGAAAAAAAATGGAAAAAGAAAAATAATTGGCAAAAAGTTGGGTTCTGTGAGAATCGAACCAAGGACCTAGCCAACATAACAGACACAACCATCCCACCAATAACCATTTGCGCCCTAAGGTCTTATGGTTATAGCTTTCCTTCTTTTTTATTTAACCAAGTTGTCCCCTTTTAAGCTTATTTTGCTTAACAGCTTATTTCCCAGCTTTTGAACATAGTAACCCCAACTTTTTATAATTTTCTTAAATTAGTTTCAGTTTATAGAATTTATTTAAAAAGTTTAAGATTTTTTAGGATTTGTAATTTATTTATTTTGATTTAATTAGTGTAAATTAGTTGTTAATTCATATTAAATAGGATTTTTGTCAGATAATTAATTTTCTTTTTTCTAAAATTTTCTTTTGTCTTTTAGTACGTTAAATAATTATTTGTAGGCCCGTAGGATTTGCGTAGCTAAAATTTCACGTTTTTGCTTGCGCGTTGACGTTTATTTAGAATAAGCGTCACGTTTATTTGTTTACATGTGGTTTAGGATTCCCGATACCTATTTTTGATCCCCGTAGTGTTTTAGGATTCCCTTAGTTTTTCCATTTGCCTTTTGTTCCCTTTAGGTTGTTTTATTTCCATTCTCGTTTGTTGATTTCCGTTAATTTAACGTACAAACAAAACCAAATAATCTTTCAACCATCCTTACAAAGATTTTAATCTCGATCTTTCCGCGAAGCTTTCCATTCACACCTCGTTGGGGTACGACCCGGGAAATCACTTCCCGGTCTCACAAATATCACATTGCACGAGTTTACGAGGTAATCTTTTTCCTAAAAGGTTTACTTGTATTTCTCCACGTCGTGTTGTCTCACGATAACATTGACTTCACTTTGTTGGTATTTTTGATATATCGTTTTGACACAAAAACACAACGAATCAGTCATATCCTTGTACATATTGTTTTGGGACGATTGGGACTCATGAGTAAAGTACTAGTGTAATGGAGTAATGGGGAAGAGCAACATTATTACCCCCATACGTGCTAAACATTTTAAAAAAGTACTCCAAGTTTTTCGATTATCTTAACTCGAGTCATTAGAATAGTGATTGTAAAGTTATGTAAAGATTCAAGTGTAAGGGGAATGCAACTCCCCTATGATGTATTATTTTGGATGGTAGGGCAAGAGTGTATGAAAAAAAAAATCAAAAAAATCAAGAAAAATACAAAAAAAATATGAAAAAGAAAGAAGAAAAACATACGGACTACCATCCCGTTTCCTTTTATGTTCCTTTTTAGTTTTTGTTATTTCATTTTTAGACTAAGATTGAGTCGAGTCTTGACTTAAGCAACGATGTAGAGTGCATGTATTTGATCATGATAATTAACTTGCCACCACTAAATACCCCTTATTCCAACCAAACCGTGTTATCATATCCCTACACCTTACGTTACAACCCTTTATAAAGCCCTCTTTGATAGTTTATCTTAGGTGCTTACGCCTAGTGGAGGAGTAATTGATCCTCTCCCAAGCCTATGGTAATCTATTTGCTATGACAGGTAGTGAGTGTTATTTTCCGTTTCCATTTATGAGATATAAACTTTATGACATTTGAGAGATGTGAGAATCCAAACACTATTTGTGAGGTGCTAGTGTATGATTTCCGTGCTTGTTATGATTAGGGTCTAATAACTATTTGTTGTAATTACTTTTATATTCGTGTTAAATGACCCCTAACTCATATTTTGATTGGAATAAAAGCTCATTTGCTTGAGGACAAGCAAATCTCAAGTGTAAGGGTATTTGATGAGACGAAAAGTGTTACGCTTTTAGGGGGTCATTTAAGCCCTAATTCGTATAAATGTGATCAAATATTGCCCTAAATCGTTCCTTTTGTCATTTTAGGTACTTTTGAGAGGAATTCTGGAAAACATGCATATTCGGACGTTTTTGGAGCATAAAAGTGAAGAAAACGACAAAGTCTCAAAAGATGAAGATTTACAACCTGACGGCGTCAGAAGTCACAAGGTGACGCCGTCAGAAAGCCTTGACAAAAGAGTGGAAACCAATTATCAAATGACGGGCCAGAGGAAATTTTGGATTTAACACCTGACGCCGTCAGGTGTTAGGAAAAGTAGGCCGTCAGGAGTAAAGTTAAAGAGTGACGGCCCAGAAGGATTTATAAGGTGACGGCGTCAGAAGTGGATCTAGGCCATCCGAGAAACCTAATGGCGGCGAGCTGACGGCGTCAGCCCTTATAACCTGACGCCGTCAGAGTGTAAAATCTATATATAGTTTTCTAATTTTCATTCATTAGTGTGGAACTTTGTGGAGAACTTTTAGGGCAAACCCTAAAGACGAATTTTCTGTACTTTTTAGGGTTTCCAACCCTTGGAACCCTCATGCTTAATTAAAGATAAGTCTTCACTTTAATTCAATCAATATGTCTATGTGTTGGTTGATTATCTCTTTTGCTTGTCTTTTAATTAACATGTGTAGCTAAATTCTCTAGTGTTTGCTTAGATCTAATGAAACCTAACTATTAATTATTGGTTGATTGGTGTGTGTTGTTGTTTGTTGGGATGATTGTTCCATCAATGTTAGGCTCAAGAAAACTGGCCAACCTCCTTTATGGTAACGTGCTTGAACGTCTTGGGAAACATGTAGCCAAGGCATACTAGGCTATTAAGGTAGTATTTAACGCATGAGCCACTGTTTACAACCCCTATGGTTGTGCCGTGCATGGCATAGGGCGAGATAAGAGCTCATAGAATTGGAGAGATATGTATGCCACTCCATGAGTTATTAGGAATACACCCTTCATCCACACAAGTAACATACATATCAATTAACCGGTAAAAGATAGTTAGGGAGTAATGAAATCTAAGTAAACACAACTTTCTCCATATTGTTTTCACAACCACAATAGTTTAGATATTTATTTTATTTTAATTTGCATAAGTAGTAAACTTGGGTTAGTTGACTAGCAACTAATTCCGCCCTTCTTCCAAAACCGAGATTTTACTTGCTTTCCATAAAATATAAAAATACAAAAAGAATCTTCCTTCCACCCTTAGACCTATTAGAGTAGTTTTTCTATCCTAACGAACACTATTTCCTGTGAGAGAACGATCAATCCCCCGTACTTACCACTATCCTATACTACATCGGTCAGGTACACTGCCTGGTGGGGTTGTAAGCCTGAGATCCCTCGAGAGGTAAAACCTATTGTAAGGTCACAAAACCACGCATCAGTTTATCAGTATTTGTCAGGTCTCGGTTATTTCAGAACATGTAATAGGTTGCTAGTTTACTTAAGTTATTCATGTAAACGTGTAGAGTCCAAATACACGTCCAATGGGCCTAGAAGCCCACGTTTAGAGAAGATAGGGAGGATAGGAGTGTTGCCCTACTCCTCACCTATAAATAGAACACTATGTAAACATTATCTCTTGTTGGTTATTTCATTATCTTAAGAAAACTCTTGCACTTTTACCTTTCATATTGATCTAATCAACCAAACTCTATTTCTCATCTTATTTCTACACTTGTGTTTACAATATGGTGACCTAACAAACGTCTTAAGAAACGTAATCAGATGTGTACTACGGTTTTATTGATTGTATTTAATGCATGAATAGATGTTCATGATTCTATGAAGGGATACTAAACGTATCACCATATGAGGAAATAGATATTCATAGGGTTGGGGAAGGACGTACACGCCCCCACGAATGGTATTAAAGAATACAATCCTTTAACTAAAACAAGTGTAGCAATTCAGTATGTAGAATTGGATAGCTAGCAAGGAGTAATACATCATAGGTAGATACGCTTCACTTTCCTTGTAGAACCCTAATTTAGTTTTCTTGCATATTAGTAGCTTTTGGGTTAGTTGTCTAGCAACTAATTCCGCCCACTCTTCCAAAACCCGAGATTAAATTTGCTTTCATTAAATATAAAAATACAAAAAGAATCATCCCTAACCTTTAGACCGAATTGAGCCACACTTCAATCCTAACGACACTATTCCCCCAGAGAATGATCAATCCCCTAGAACCTACCATTTACAATACTACATCGGTCAGGTACACTGCCTGGTGGATTGTAAAATCTCTCAAGATCTCTTGAGAGGTAAAANTAAATATAAAAATACAAAAAGAATCATCCCTAACCTTTAGACCGAATTGAGCCACACTTCAATCCTAACGACACTATTCCCCCAGAGAATGATCAATCCCCTAGAACCTACCATTTACAATACTACATCGGTCAGGTACACTGCCTGGTGGATTGTAAAATCTCTCAAGATCTCTTGAGAGGTAAAACCTTTTGCGAGGTTGCAAAACACGCATCAGGATCATAACAAAAATGTTCAATTTTAGAATGTACCTCACTTGAAGAATAACCATTTAACTAGTTTCACATTCAACATACATGTTGTCTTCTCCATCGGTATCACTCCAAGACTCATAGATTAGTTCACTTTTTAGGTTGCTTACATGGTCTTTGTCGGCGACATTACCTACATCAAAAACATTTGAACTAGTAGAACATATATCTAATTCAATTAAATATTTTTCTAATGACTTATTTTCATCATCTTTGACTTTACCATTTCCTTGATAAAATTTTAAAATACTTTTCCACATATCATTTGACGTTTGACATAAAATTATTATTTCATATTCAATTTTTGGCAAAGCTTTATAAATTAATATTTTTGCTTCAATATTTTTGCAAAACTTTCTTATGAAATTTTGATTATCGAAATTTGTTTACATTGGATGAAAATCACCAATTGAAATGACATGCCAAAGATCATGATCTATTGATTTCACATAACTTTCAAATACATTTTTCCATTCAACAAAATTTTCATTTTCGAAAAATGGTGGTTCATTCAAAGAACGCCCTTCTAGATATCTTTCAGACTCCATAGACTGATTCAAGTTTTAAAGTACAGTATACTCTAAAGATCTTGATAACATGGCTCTGATACCAATTGTAGAAACTAGAAGAGGGGGGGGGGTTGAATAGTTTCTCCGTTTATAATTACTTGTAAAAATATTTCGCCTCTTTTAGGTCCGGTTAAGTTTCTTTTACAAACTTGTTGAATTTTACTAGTTATGTGATATCTACTAGACTAGTTATAAATGTAAAATGCAAGTAATGTAAAGAGTAAAGAAAGAACACAACCAAAATAGACACCGAGATTTATAGTGGTTTGGCACGAAGCTCACTCTTCGTCCTACTCCACTCCCCGAGTACCACACTCGAGAGTTTTCAATCACTATATCAACACACTCTTTCAAGCGGAGCAATCCATACACAAGCTTACACCAAGTTTACCGACACTAAGCGAAATGTCAAGTTCTAATCGTAGCTCACTAGTACAAAAAGTTGTATCGGTCACGCCCAAATATATGTGACGATATGCATATAGTCACACACGTTTTTTTTCGTCGTGTGTCACCAAAAGTCCCGCCACCGTAGGTGGCATATGGTGACCTTGTTGAGTTCGTGACCATTGTCGTTGAAAATGAGTGACCAAAACCCGAATATGTGTGACGAATTATGCACTAATTTTGTTGAATTAATCATTATGTGTGACCGTAAATACTTTATAGTCACACAAATTTGTATGTTTATGTGGCCTTTTGTAATATTTAGTCACACAAATCGTGGTTATGTTTTTTTAGTTATCACATACAATTTTCTAAAAAAGTGACCAAAGGTGTTAAATAGTTGCCATATGCTTTTTAAATCAAGTAAATGTCCTTTTTATGTGACATGTTATCCAATGGTACATAATTGTATGTTTTATGTGCGTTGTAATATTTAGTCACCACAAAGCGTGGGTTTGTTTATGAGTTAGTCACATCAATTTTAAAAAAAATGACCCAAACAATGTTAATACAGTGTGACCATATGTTGGTTTAAAGTGAAGCAATTTGTATTTGTCGTGACTATTGTTCATCAATGGCCACATATAATTTTTTTGTTATGTGACCCTTTTGTAATATTTAGTCACACACAAGCAATATTTGTTTTTGGCATTAGTTCACACTCAATTAAAGCATCAAAGTGGGCCAAAATGTTAATAAGTGTGACGCATATGTTGTTTAAAGGGAGAAATGTATATTTGTGTGACTACTTGATCATCCAATGGCCACTTATTTATGTTGTGTGCCTATTTGTAATATTTAGGTACACAACAAATATAAGTAATAGAGTGGGACAAGTGTTTAAGTGTGACTATATGACATCTTTTAGTCCCATTTAAAAATCAATATATATCAAAAAATTAAATATATATAAAACGAATTCAATACAATAAAATTGGAATTGTATATAACTGAACCACTGAATACATATCAATATAAGCAGTACTAACTAAGTATGAACCTAACAGTACTAACTTATAACTAAGAGTTGTAACTAATACAATAGCAGTATAAATGAGAACATCTTTCCATTTGGTTGAGTAGTTCTTGATCCACCATAATATTTCCACTCTTTTCTTTTGTCTTAGCCAACTCAATCTCGGAGCTGTTGTAGTGTGTGATGAAGCCTCTCCATATTAGCCCTCTTCCCCCTTTTTAAAGAAACTGTTAAAAGATGGCAAGAAAAACATAATTTACCTTGAGCAAATCAACTCATGAATGAAGCTAAAAATTCATCAGGAAGGTCGTCAAGCAGCTTCATCCGAGCTCGTCTGGAACCCTAGGAGTAGTCCAAGATCCATGACCCATGGAAAAAATAAAACCCATGCGGACAAACTATATTTAATATAGGAAATAAAACTATCAAGTTTTCAGTATAATGTCATAAGGAAAACTAAGATACAAATGACTTCACTTCATTACAAGTTTTGCCCCCTCGAAACATCTCGCAGTCTTCAGCATGTTACGATCTAATTACTTAATATTGAAAGCAATGACTGAATGAGCCTGTTATACACTCCTCGACACATGTACACATGTTGACTGTGTGAAAGATGTTATATTCTGTTTGTCTGGTCTTATACCAGTAGGTCTACACAAATTCACAGTAAACCGTTTTTAAAAGCCAGATTGCTTCATTATAAATGCATCACATTACCCATAATGGGACATGTTCAGATTAATAGTAATGTGGAAAATAGGGGTTTGGCGGAACAAACAGGGATTTCTATATCTAATGTTTGATTAAATATATAAGGTAAATGCTATTTTTAATTTTATATCAGGTAAATAGTCCTACATTGCAAAATGATCTGAAGGTTCAGACTTCAGACAGTCATTAAGTTTAAGTTTATGTAGAAAGAAGCAAATACCTGCCAAAGGAGCATTCTCGTTTTCTTGCCTTGCAGCTGCAGGGATGTTATCTGCCCTAACAGCTGGTCTGGGTTGCTGGGGAGGTGTAGCCGCCCTCTGCATTCCTTGTGATAGCCACCGTATCAATGGCGCAAGAGCTCCGGTCTGATACCTGAAGCGCATCGCAAAAGGGTTCACTATGATTAAGCCTAGTACTACATATAAGGCAAGAAGTAAATAAATTAAAGACAATGAGGTTTATGACTTACAGATAGATGAGAGAAGCAAAAAAGATGAGCAGGACAAGCCTTTTTCTTGAACCATCTTGGTTGAACAAGAAAATAACCGCTGCCAATTTCAATATGAGCATCACATCAAGATGAATTGCAATTTGGAATCTCCTGACCACAACCTGTCTTTGCTGTCCAGCCTGCTGTTGTTGCTGCTGTCCTGCTTGCCCTTGCTCTTCACCCCCTGTTCCCGTTTCAGAAGGACTAGGTCCACTGCTCGATTTACACATAAATCAACAGTTTCTAATAAGATAATACTTCATCATATCGAAATATCGCTATAAAGTTCCTACTCGCAGTCCAGTTAGGCTGATATGACAATCAACTATCTACCTACGATTTACTACTTCAAATTATGTAGAAAAGTGGTTATGAACATTTGGATTACTTAATTAATACTCTACAGATGTAAATTCCATTGACCAATCAAAGTTTGATTAGTAATACACTAATACTTTAGCACAACTTCTATTTCTACATGCCCAAATTAATTTTGGTAGTTCTTTTCTTTTTTTAGCAGACAGTGATCGGGGGAAGAGTGACAACATATCACTCATTCAGTCTGCTGCTGATGATGGCGAATTTAAGAAAACCATTTTATGCATACAACAACGTTACTTCTCTAAATGAATTTGATTCATATAAGATAACCACTAACATGTAACTTTATAGGCCGTCGTATAAATACATTCACTCAAGAGACAAATTTGTGAACAATGAAAGAAACTGTGTCCAATCTGGCGGCACGAAACATTCCATTATTAGAAACGAGACAGTAACATTTTAATGTTTATAGAAACATAAATCACTCGTGACTTGTCAAAAAGCTGGAAGAATACTTACGTTGGAACATTGTAAGTAAACGGGATGAGAGCATTGGATGGATATCCAGCAATTGGTCCCATAAATGAATTCGGATAAGTGGGAACCGCATATAAGCCTGCTCCATGATCTGTCTGTTCCTGACCTTGCTGTGGGGGGAATAGCCCAGGAACAAGCATCGGGTACATGATTGGGAACATTGGAGATTCGCCATTTGGTGATGCAAAGCCATAGAATGGAGGTATCTGCAACAGGGTTAGATGGATTGTTAGGGACTGAAACTATAATCACAAAGGCTCCAACAAAAAGATTTCAGTTCTAATGTTATTTTAATTGGTTTTCTAAATAATGCACAAAAAATAAATTCAACAATAACGGGTTACATAGTTTCTCCTATTTCACAGGTAAGAATCAATTACCAATACATACACTCGAACACACATATCAAAGTACTAAACTTCCCCAATATATTGTGTGAGAAACTACAAACATCAAACTTTTTCGTGTTAGGAAAAAATCCTATCCGATCCAGATAAAATCACACATAACATAACGATTAACGACTGACCATTAGATGCTTTCTTAAAACTGTGTTTTGTCTCTAATACTCATAGAACGCACATAATCGCACAGGCTTGCCAAACACATATTCATTTCAAACCAAACAACCATACGCAACTCACAAAACAACACGATCGAAATAACAACATTACAATCTCACAACTAAACCAAACTTCCCACCATATTCAAAGCAAATCGCACAAAACGTTATCATACTTTAGGGGGTGTTTGTTTCGGTTTATATAGCCCGCTTATAGCTTATTTGGTTTTGGGCTTATGTTTCATAAGCTNGCTGTGCGTTATGATCATCAGCAACAAACTGGCAAGCATCCAGACTGAAACAAAGCATTAGAGTTAGATAGTAAAATAAATAATTCAATACATTTTGGCATTAGCAAAGTAGTAGACAAGTGACTGTGTATGATCAGTTATAGTGAATCAAGGATGTGGTCTCACCTGAAACGCGATATCAAATTGCTCACAAGGGACAGTTTCACAATAAAGGGGCAGGGCCTTCCTCCTTTTGAGAATCAATATATCCACCACGATGAGCAGCTAATAAGCCCTGAAAAACAAAAGAAATCTCATCTAATCATATACCATGAGCAGCTAATAAGCCCTGAAAAGCAAATGAGATCTGATCTATGAAATCATATTTGTAAATCGAAGCCTATGATAAGAAAATAAACTTATAAGTAATTTAAAAATTGAACCTTTAAAAACGATTCTGCAAGAATCTGAGCAATACTAGCAGCTGGCATGGAATGAGTTTGAATTAGGAGATATGCTTCCTCAGGTCCATGGATTGAGTCTGAATTAGTATACTGGAACTTACCTTTTGTACAAGTAGAGAAAAGGGATTGATAATTCTAAGTAAGAGCATATTATGAAGATGAGATCTGAGAAAAAAGATAAAGATGGGTATGTGGCTGGTAAATAAGTACTTGATCGAATTTGGTGTACATGAGTATATTTGGTGCGTGACTGCGTGTGGTAGAAGAAGACCAGATCTATGTGAAAATTTGAGAGGGATATGTGAAATGGTTAATGAAATATTTGGGAATTTGGGAAGGAGGGGAGTTTGATTTTTGGGAAAAATTTAGGCGGGCATGTGAAAAGTTGAGAAGGGGGAAATTTTATTTTGGGAAAAATTAAGTGTAGCACATTTAGTCACTTTTAAATAATGTGTGACAATTTGATTATATGATTTAGTCACTTTTAAATAATGTGTGACAAAATTGAGTATATGATTTAGCCACACACACAATTACTTCATGTGACCATATATGGATTTTGGTCACACTATTCAATTGTGTGACATATATTTGTTACATATGTATATATATAGTGTGACTAATGTTTCAAACTTATTTGTATCCGTCACACGTCCCAAATTATATGTGACTAAATAATCAAAAAAAAATTTACAAGATACCTCTAGTCACGAAAATATTCAAATGTGTGACTGTAGCCTCAGTTGGAAAGACGAAATGGTCACACAAGTCGGATCAAGTGTGGCTGTTTATTTAATGTTGGTACATTTAGTCACGCAAAAATGTCACCGTGTGACCGTTCAAAAATGACCATGTGTGACAAAAGGTCATTTTTGGCCTAGTGGCTAGAACCAATCTACTCCAAGGCCCACGTGACCACACGAACAAGCTCACTTGTCCTACTTGGATCGACACACAATCCAAGCCTTTACACGTACTAGCACTTGAATCCTTCCCGATTCAAGCCTTCACACACCGACTTCACTAAGTCCTAATCTTCACACTAGAACTCCACTGCATTATAGTCTTCACAACACAACATACAACAAATACAAGACCTAGTCTAGTTACAACACTTCTTGAACTTTCACCTTTGTCCAAGTTCACCCTAATACAACTATCCATGACTCACACACAAGTCAGATATATTTACAATATTTACAATGAGAGAATAGGAAGAAGAAGAGAATCGTAACACTTGTTACGTTTATGTGTGGACTCTTATAACATCTCGATTCTTGACTACTTTGAGTGTTCTTCTCTTGCACTTTGTAGAGAGGATGAGGGAATCACTTAAACACATACCGACATGTTATAGTGATCAAAGAAGGGAGAAAGAAAGAACAGAATGTTGTTGTGCTAAGAGGAGTGGAGAATCGTTTAAGCCCAATCTAGGATTATAGAAACAATGATTTACACAGCGGAATAATGATAAGATTAATCAAAGTTTCACAAGGTTTTGCTAATAAACAATGATCCTCTATGGATCTAATAAAAGTGTTTTTCTTGAAGTGTTTGTTCAAGACGTCCATAATACAATAGCCATCTGTTCCTTTTATACACAAGGAACCCTAATTCGGCAATAAATAGAAAATCAAATCATATCACTACCTAAAATAACTTATGCATATCCTAACAAACTAATAATAAAACAGAATTACAATATCCGCAGGAATGCTTCGTCAGCAGGAACACACTATCAGCAGAAACCACTAAAGGCTTCAGCAGGAACTTCAATAATTCCTAACAAGAGGGATTATTTTCTGAGAGGAACAATTTTGTTATTTATAGGCATCCGGAAAAGAGCAGACGGTCCCTTATATATGTGACGGTCCTTTATCGCTAAAGGACCGTCAGTCCATTTAAGGGACCATCCCGACAGACGCTCCTCTTTTTGTCCTGACATGGTGAAAGTTTATATGGTGAAATTTTATCTGGTTTGGAGGGAAAAATAGCTGTTGGGACATTTGAATTTGAATTTATTTTCTTATTAAAACATTTCTTTAAAAACACAAAAATACTTTTGTGAAAAATGTTTTGTCATACATATAAATGTAAGTTTTAGTGAAAATAAAATCTTTGATCACTTTACTAATGTCGGTACGAAGTTTGTACATACCTGAAGTGACGTTGCAGTAGATATGTGGAAGAAACGAGTTTCCTCGATTAAAAACTTATTAACCGTAACTTTACGTAACATGTTTTTATATTTTGTGATTATCAAAACGTATGTAGACCGAATAATGCAAATAACGTTTTTGACATTATTTGTATTAACACACTGCTTTACTCACATCATTAATAAAAATATCAGTAAAGTAGACCATAAAGCATTAAGCATAAAGTTATACCATAAGCAAAGTATATAACTATTACAACAAATATAATGTCACACATAAAGTCTATTACGTCATCACTAAGTTTCATGCAACCGAATCTACGATAGTGTGCATGCTCTAGAAGCATTAGAAGTATAAAGGCCTGACAAGTGTTTATACCGATACACTTGAACTCTAACATGATATACGTTCGATTTGGCCCATCTGACCAAACTGAAAATAGATCTATTTATAGCACTCGCGCTTCCCAACAAGAATTGACGGTTCATGAGTTTGGGCATAATGGGATACGAAGGCTTAGGCTAATTCCACGTAATAGTTTAAAAAGAGCATAAGTATCGTGTGGTCCAAAAATCAGTTTGCATGTTTCTCACCCCAAGTTTACAAAACAAGTATAAGATTAAAGTGGGGCTATAACTCACATATATGTTTCAAGCACTTGTGTCCATGAGTAAGAAATCAATTATGTAATGAGTAAGTAATGCATTCGAGAAATTGAACAAGTATTAAAGCAAACCAGAAAGTGTTTCCGAGTAAATAAATCATGTTTGAGAATGACTTGAGTAAAGAGTTTGAGTAAAATGAATAAGTAAAGTATGCATGTATTCTCACCCCAAAATAGATGAAAAGCAGGTAAAGTAAGGGCCCTGGACTCACCTCGGTGTGTGGTGACTGAAGTGTCGCAAATAAAATTAAGTAGCCGAGCACAACGGTAAACGGTCGACACGACTTAATAAATAAGGACTTGTCTTCGAGTATGTCACGAAAGATAATTTAATGCGTATGAGTTTTCAAAAGATAAAGCATTATAGTTTCCGTTGAAGACTCGTATCGTTGTTTGTAAAAGGTTTTGTATCATCGTTCGTGTGATGGTTTGAAACTCTATACTCGTAAATACACACGCCAAGAACAAACAAGAACGTATATATACACACACAACACACACACACACACACACACTTTTTAAAGCAGAGCAATATAAGACCCCTTTCATATATTGTTAAATTCGTTGTGTACTCATCAAACTATTTGTTATTAGAATTTTCCTATTGCAACGACGAGGTACACATCTATTATGCATTGGATCTTGGAGGAACCAATTTTCGAGTGTTGCAGGTACAAGTAGCGACTAGCGAATATGATATTAAGGTTCTTAATTCATAACTACGCATGATNAAGTTTCGGCATTTACCCCATAATCCCAAATAGCTTGGATAGAAGATCTATGTTTTATAAGTTAACATATGTAAATTTTACCTCTTTCTCTCTCTTCTTTTTCTCTCTCTAGGGTGATTTTGGCGATTGTCCATTTTCACTTTTAGATTCATATCACAATTGATTTGTGGATTGAATCATCATCTTCTTAACCTAAAATTCATTTTGTATTAATCTTAAAACCCAATCTTATGATATGCCAACTGAATCTAATAAACCCCTAGATCCCTTAATTAAGGAGTTTCGTATCCTCACTAAGATGACGTCATCTGATGGTATTCGGGTTGTTCTGATGAATGAAGCTATGGGTGTGAACATGAGAGGAAGACCTCGTAAAGTTAAGAAGGGGGCTAAAATCAAGGTATCAACTCCTGGATCTGCATCTGCTGGGGCTGGATCTACTCTTAGGCGAATTCGAGCTGCTAAAGTGCCTGGTAAAGCTCGTGTTAGAAGTGAGTTTTCTCCTATTGATAACAGAGGAGGTAAACGTGTTATTTCTTCCCCTGTTAATGATGATCTTAAGAAAGTGCTCTCTGATTTAAAGGCTAGTTCCATTAATAGTCAGCTTAAATTTGCTATTGGTAGTAATATGCTAGCAACTAATGTTTCCTCTAGTGTTGCTGCATATAAGGATGATTGTAATGGTAATGATGGGTCATTTATTAAGCTGCCTCTTGATAAAAACCCTAGTAATTCCCAGAGTGAACCCGTGGCTAAGAGTATTGATCATAAGAATAGTTCTGATACTACTGATATGGTTGAGGATGGTAATATCTGTGGTGTTAAGGACTGTTCTATAGGTGGTAGACTAGTGCTAAGACGGGAAATGTTGGTGGTGGTATGGCAGATCCTAAAAGTGGTAGTGAACACACTGGTATGGATGGTGTTGTGAGTACTGGTGCTGTTCCTCCCACTGGTTTGGATGGTATTGTTAGTGAGAAGGATGGTAATAGCAAGGGTTTTGAATTTGGCAATAATAACAATTCTAGGGGTATACTTAAGAAACCTATTGGTCCATTTTTCAATGTTCAATTTGGTAAGATCAATGGTGGTAATCCTTTTCTTAAGAAGCCTGGTGTTTCTAATGCTAAGTCATGGAAAGAAGCTAATGGTAATGGGTTTGGTTCCACTATGCTGTCCAATCAGTTCTCTGCTGATGTGGATAGGTTTGCTGAAAAGTTGAAGCAAGGTTCTGAGGAGCTTGCTCTTAAAATGGAATACTCTCCTAATGTTGTTACTAAACTTGAAAATGGTAATAAGAGGGTTGAGTTTTCTGCTGAGGAGCTTATTAAAGGTGGACAGGCCTGTGCTCTTCAACTATATGGGTACTTTGTAGGCACTTCTATGGATTATAGAGTTTCTTATGCAAATTTGATGAAGATGTGGAGGGTTTACGGTATTGAAGACATCACTAAGACCAGTTCTGGCATATTTTACTTCAAATTCAAAAGTGAAGAGGGAATGAAAACGGTGCTTGATAGTGGTCCATGGATGGTTCAGAATGTCCCTCTTGTGCTCAATGTTTGGGAGCCTGGGATTTGGCTAGACAAAACTGAACCATCTTCCATTCCTATATGGGTATGTGTGTATAATATTCCTTTGGAATTATGCAATGGTAAAGGTATTGGTAAAATTATGAGTGGCATTGGGAAACCTATGGTGATGGACAAAATGACTAAAGAAAGGTGTTTAAAAAAGGCAAGTAAATTGGATTTTGCAAGAGTTCTAGTTGAAGTGGAAGCTGTGGATGATCTGCCTAATGTGATTGAGATTTCTTTCCCTGCTATGGGAAACAGGCTAGCAAAGGTAGGTAAATTGGAAGTTAAATACCAATGGAAGCCACCCCTTTGTACTCACTGCAAGACTTTTGGGCACACTACCTTATCTTGTAAAGTTAGACCTAAAACACAGGAGGAAATTGCTAAGTGATGAGGCGAAAAGTGTTACGCTTTTAGGGGGTCATTTAATCCCTAAATCGTTATTTTATGATCAAATATTGCTTTAAATCGTTCCTTTTGTCATTTTAGGTACTTTTAGGAGGAATTCTCAAAAACATTGCATTTTGGATGTTTTTGGAGCATAAAAGTGAAGAAAACGACAAAGTCTCAAATCATGCTGGAAATCCTACCTGACGGCGTCAGGAGTTACAAGCTGACGCCGTCACTTGAAGACAAAGGATTTGGATTCAGACTATACCAGACGCCCAAGTGAAGAATTCAGGAATTAACATCTGACGGCGCCAGGTGTTAAGAAAAGTAGGCCGTCGGGTGTAAAGCTAAAGAGAGACGGCCCAGACACATTTACAAGGTGACGGCGTTAGAAGTGGATCTAGGTGATCCGAGAACCCTAAACACGGCGGGTTGACGGCGTCAGAACCTAAATCCTGACGCCGTCAGAATGTAAAATCTATATATACTTTTCCAATTTTCATTCATTAGGTGTGTAACTTTTGGGAGAACCTTAGGGATAAACCCTAGCTCGAATTCTTAGCCTTTTTCAAGGGCTTTTCACCCTTGTTTCATCTATGATTAATTAAAGATAAGTCTTCCATCAAATCATTCAATATGTCTATGTGTTGCATGATTATATCTTATGCTTGTCTTTTAATTAACATGCCAGGCTAGGTTTCTCTTGTGTTTGCTTAGATCTAATGAAACCTAGCTATTGATTACTTGTTGTTGGTTTGTTATTAATTGTTGTGAGTGGGTGATGTCGATGTTAGGCTTAAGAAAACTGGCTAACTTCCAATTGGTGACTTGCTTGAACATCTTAAGAAACATGAATCGGATGTGTACTACGATTATTTGGTTGTATTTAATGCATGAGTAATTACTATTGATTTCATAGTTTGGATACTAAACGTGTCGCTATAGAATGAAGTTTCCACTTATAGAGTTAGGGAAGATCGTACACGGCCCTACGAATGGTATTAAGGAATACAACCCGTCATCCACACAATTGTAACAAACCAATTAACCGGTAAAAGATAGCTAGGGAGTAAGGAAATCTAAGTAAACACACTTTTCTCCATATAAGTTTCACAACCACTTTAATTTTCTTGTTATTTTATTTTATTTGCATTAGTAGTTATTTGGGTTAGTTGACTAGCAGCTAATTCCGCCCACTCTTCCAAATACCCGAGATTTTTACTTGCTTTCATAAAATATAAAAATACAAAAAGAATCATCCCTCACCCTTAGACCAAAATATTAGAGTAGTTTTTAATCCTAACGACACTATTCCCCGAGAGAACGATCAATCCCCCGGTACTTGCCACTTCACTATACTACATCGGTCAGGTACACTGCCTGGTGCGGATTGCAAGCTTCTCAAGATCCCTTGAGAGGTAAAACCTACTGCGTAGGCCGCAACCCACGCATCACTAAGCAGAATGTTAATTTGGAGAAGAATGTGGTGGATAATTCTAAGAGTAATGCTAAGGTGTTGATGACTGATGAAGATGGTTTCACTACTGTTGGTAAGAACAATAAGCCTGCTGGTTTTGCCCCTAAAACCGGTGTGAGTATGCAGAATAGAGGTGGTGTGGGTAATAGGCAGGTTCCTTTTCAGAAGAAGTTTCCTCCTAAAAAAGTTCCAACTTCTTCTGTAGTGAATAGAGGTGGTATGCAGAACCAGAGTAATGCAGGTAGTAATGGTAAATCTCAGAGTAAAGCTAAGTGGAATAATGTTTCCCAAAGAAATTCTAACAAGAATGGTGGTGTTCAAGGTAATAAAACTAATTCTAAGAACAAATCTGTGTCTAAGGCTGCTAATAATGTTTCTTTAGTGGCTATTGAGCCCAATTCTTTGCAACAACTTAGTAAAGATCCAAACTATAAACCCAAAGTGCTTGTTAGGGGTTCCAGCTCTAGTAGTACTCCTTTGAGCTGTACTAATGAGGCTATCCCTATTAGCAATTCTTTTGATATGCTTGATGATGAGATTATGGGACAAAGTAATGAAGATGGTGAGATTGCAGTACATAAGGAATTCGAAGATAAAGTGTGGCTTGATCTTAAGTATGAAGTTGATGTTCTGATGGAAGCTGGAATCTACCCTTCTAAGTCAGTAAGGATGGATTGGACCCTGCATCAGCTGGATTACTTTTATAAAAACTGTCATAAATACCATCTTGATCCTTCTTTTGAGGATGATGATGTTAATTCTGAAATGGAAGGAATTGCTAGTGACATGAAGCCGGAGTTTGATACTAGTGCTGCTGATGCTAATTGTGATAGTGCAGCCCCCAACAACAAGGTTTTAAATGGGGCTTAAAGCTGTTGCTTGGAATGTAAGGAGTCTTAACAACACCCTCAATCAAGATCAGGTTATCCAACTTCTCAGGGGTGGTTGTCTTTGTGGCCTCTTGGAAACTCATTTTAAAAAGGGGAAGTTAGCCAAAATCTGTAATCGTGTTCTGGGTAGTTGGAGTTGGATTTCTAATAACTCTGCTTATGAAGGTGGTACTAGAATCATTGTGGGCTGGAATCCTAATTGCATTGATGTTATGGTTATGGAACAAACTTCTCAGGTTATTCATTGCTTTGTTGAGCCCCTTAATGGTGAAAAGAGTTTCCATTGTTCTTTTGTTTATGGACACATTCATCCATTTGATAGGAAAGCACTTTGGAAGTCTTTGAAGAAGTATAAGAGATCTATTAATGATGCTCCTTGGATTGTCTTAGGTGATTTTAATTCCACTTTGGATCCGTCTGAGAAATCCACTGAAGGTTTAAAAATCATTTATGACATGAGTGATTTTAGAGAATGTGTTAATGCTACTGATCTTGAAGATATTGCTATGACTGGTTTGAGGTTTACTTGGAACAAACAACCTGGCAAAGTTGGGGTTTGCTGAAGAAGCTGGACAGGGTTTTGGGTAATAGTGCTTTTATGCCATCTTTTCCTTCTGCTTTTGCTCAGTTTCTCCCTTTTTCCACCTCTGATCACACCCCTGCGGTGTTTACTATTCCTGAAATTGAGAAAGCAAAACCCAAACCTTTTAAGTTTCACAACTTTTTAACTAAAAAGGATGGTTTTCTTCTAGTTGTTAGAAGTGTTTGGGATATGGATATTAAGGGTTACTCTATGTTCTATGTTGTTTCTAAGTTAAAGCTTCTCAAAAAGCCCTTAAAGAAGCTTAACTTTGAGCATGGTAATCTCTTTGAAAATGTTAGAAACCTGAAAAGTGAATTTGATAGAGTTCAAACTGCCATGGTGGAAGATCCTTACTCCAGCAGTCTTAGGGAAGCTGAACTTAATTGTCTTAAAGCTTACAGAGCTGCTCTATTGGATGAGGAGTCTTTTTTGAGAAAAATCTAAAGCTGAATGGTTGAAGGAGGGTGACAGAAACTCCAAGTACTTCCACAATGTCATTAAAGGAAGACTTAATAGATGTAGAATTTCTATGGTGGATGATTTGAATGGCATTCCTTATGGTGGTAATGAGGTTGGTCAGCAGTTTGTCTATCACTTCCAAAATGTTCTTGGCAAGAGTTCTAAAGTGAGCCCCATTCTTGATCTTGATTCTTTGTTCAAAAAGAAATTAACCAATGCTGAGGCTTTGAATATGATCAGGGAGGTCTCTAAAGATGAAATTAAATTGGCTTTAGATGATATTTATAGTAATAAAGCTCCTGGTCCAGATGGTTTCTCCTCTCAATTCTTTAAGGCTTCTTGGAATATTATTGGTGATGAGTTTTGCAAAGCCGTTAAAGAATTTTTTAAATCTGGTAAACCTTTGAAGGAAGTTAATGCTACTATCATTTCTCTAGTTCCCAAAACTCCTACTCCTAAAACTGTGGCTGATTACAGACCAATTGCTTGCTGCAATGTGGTATATAAAATTATTATTAAAATCATTGTTAACAGAATTAACAGTTGCCTTGGTGATTTGGTTGATCAGATTCAATGTGCTTTCATTCCTTGCAGACAAATCAGTGACAGTATATTGTTATCTCAAGAGCTGATGAAGGGGTATCATAGTAATAGAGGGCCTCCCATATATGCTTTTAAAGTTGATATCCACAAAGCCTATGATTCTGTTGAATGGATATTCTTAGAGAACTGCCTCAAGTACTTTGGCTTTCATCATACTATGATCAGCTGGATAATGGAATGTGTGTCTACCACCTGTTTTTCCATTAATGTTAATGGTGATACGAAGGGTTTCTTTAAAGGGCAAAGAGGATTGAGACAGGGTGACCCTTTGTCCCCTTATCTCTTCACTCTGATTATGGAGGTGCTCAATTTACTCATTAGAAGACATGTTGATCTAAGCTCTACTTTCAAATATCATTGGCAATGCAAGAAGCTTAACATCACTCACCTTAGCTTTGCTGATGATCTCTTACTCTTCTGCCATGGTGATAGTGGGTCTGTTTCGGTTCTTAAAAATTCTTTGGATGATTTTGGCAATGCTTCAGGTTTGCTCCCTAGTCTCCATAAAAGTACTATATTTTTTGGAAATGTTGGTGATATTACTAAGGCCAGAATTTTGAGTGTATTGCCTTTGCAAGTTGGTAAGCTTCCCATTAGATACTTAGGGGTTCCCTTAATATCTAAAAGACTCTATTCGAATGATTGCCAGCCCCTTATTGATAAGGTTAGGAAAAGAGTTTTGGATTGGAAGAATAAATCCTTGTCGTTTGCGGGGAGATTACAACTCATCATTTCTGTTGTTAGTTCAATGCAAATTTATTGGGCTTCCATGTTCATTCTACCTGTGTCTATTGCTAATGACATTGAAAGGTTGATGAGATATTTCCTCTGGAACTTTGGGGTGTTTAAAAGGGGTAAAGCCAAAATTAAGTGGAAGGATGTTTGTAAACCAAAGGTTGAGGGAGGTTTGGGTATTAGATCTTTGGAAAATTGGAACATTGCCTTAATTTCTAAACACATTTGGAACCTTATTTCTGGTAAAGACTCTTTATGGGTCAAATGGGTTCAAGTGTATAAGTTAAAAGGGAGAAGTTTTTTGGATATTCCTGATAAAGGAAGTTCATCTTGGAGTTGGAAGAAAATTCTCAATATTAGAGGAATCATTAGAGATCACATTTTTCATAAGATTAGAGATGGTGTTAATACATCCTTATGGTTTGATAATTGGCACTCCATATGTCCTCTTAGTGATTTCATATCTAAGAGGAAAATTCATTATGCTGGGCTATCATTGAACTCTAAGGTTGCTGATATGGTGGAGAATGGTGAATGGGTTTGGCCTCATGCTTTAACTGATGAATTTGATGGTTTAGCAGCCATTGATCCTCCCCTCTTATGTAATGACAAGAAAGATAAAGTTATATGGAAGTCTTGTTCTGGGAATCTTATTGATTTTTCTGTGTCTGCTGTTTATAATGATC
The DNA here is from genome assembly GCA_014162995.1 of Artemisia annua. NCBI lineage: Eukaryota > Viridiplantae > Streptophyta > Magnoliopsida > Asterales > Asteraceae > Artemisia > Artemisia annua. The sequence goes on along the minus strand of LBNU01006571.1, from coordinate 41,700 downwards.
TTAGAGAAGGTGGTCAATTGGTTCCATGGGCTAATCTAGTCTGGTTTAGTCAATGCATCCCAAGACATTCTTTCATTGTATGGTTAGCTATTCTTGGCAGGCTCAAACTCAGGATAATATGGGTGCTTGGGAAGTGAAGGATAATATGAAGTGTTCTCTCTGTAACAAGGTCCAGGATAGCCATGATCACTTGTTTTTCAGTTGTGATTTCACTAGTAAGATCTGGATCAAATGTAAAGAGCTTGTTAGACTGAAGAATGCCCCCTCCAAATGGTCTGATATTATTGTTTTTATGCTCAAAAGGCCTGTTAATAAAACCATTTGGAGTGTTATGCAGAGGTTAATTATTGGTGCTGCTGTCTATTTTGTTTGGCAAGAGAGAAATCTTAGGATTTTTCAAGACAAAAATAGAAATGTTGAAGTGATTTGCAATTTGATTAAGGACACTGTGAGAATGAGAGTTATGGGCCTTAACTTGAATGATTCTGACCAAGTCCTTGAATGTGCTCAGATTTGGGAATTCCATGTCAATAGAGTGATGGGTAGGAAAAAGATAATGTTCTCTGATGGTAGGAAGAAAAGGTAAGATTCTCCTTTTGGTTTTTTCCTCTTTTTCTTGGAAGGATTAGGGCTTCTGTATTAAGTTCAGATGGTATTACTGGAATCTGTTATGGTATTGGTTCACATGGAGATTCATTATTTCTGATGGATACTTCTTGGGTGAATATTGGAAAGGTGGTATTATTTGTTTTCTTGAGAAGAATGATAATGGTGTTTGTTGGTCTTATCTTCATGTGGGCTATATCAGTCTGAGGTATGGTTTTGTTTGGTATTGGTACAAAAGCTGTGTGGAGCCGGATATGAAGAGAAAGTGCAGTATCTTTTTTTGGTTATCTTTCATTATTAGATTTGTGTTTTGTAATAAGAATAGAAATTGTAGTGAAGTTTCTTTCTTATTGATTTTCCCAAAGCATGTTTTGGGGAAGTCATGGTACTATAACTTCTATGGGAATGTCCATAGTTAGTTTCTCTTTGTAAAGTTTTGGTTTTAATATATTTGTCGGGGTAGTGTCCCTTTTACCCAAAAAAAAAGTTAACATAGGTTTGAATTTATAATTCAAACAATGAAGGTTCATAATATAAGTGTTTTTGAGTTAGAATATAAGTTTATAAATTTTATGGCATGACTCGCCCATTTATTCAACGTTTCCAAAGTCTTATACTTTATAAAAATCAATTTTCCCAATATACACTTTCTAACAATTTTCCTATAAACCACATTTCTCGTTCAATCAAACACGTTTCAGAAAATATGTATAAACTATAAACTAAGAATAATCCGATTAAGTAAGTTTATCTAGCAAATTAGTTTTAAAAAGTTTAAATATGTAGTTAGTGATCATTGGGCTTTATAGCCCATTAGTAGTTCATTAATTATTTAGTCTAATTATTAAGTCAATTACATATTTCGTTAAGTTCAATAGTCCAATCTTTTAGTCCATTAAGATATATAGTCCCATCCGATTTTAATAAATCCAAAATATAACCGAAACTTAACCAAAACCAAATAAGTAATTCTCATAAGCACATAATCAAATAAGCCACGAAATAAGTCGAGAATAATAAACCGGAAAGAAATAAGTCTAGAAACTAACAATCCGTATGTTCCTTGTGTTTACCAAAATTTAAACAAAACAAACTTCATGTTTTTCTTTCGTATTACCGAAAACCAAACACACCCATATGGGTTTTTCCTTTTGAATGCCGATTACAACCAAACAAAACAACCTCTCAGTTGTTTTTCCTTTTGGACCCGAAACAACAACAAAACAAACCCCTTTCGGGTTCGTTTCTCTTTTTGATTTGAAAGCAACAAAAACACCCCTTCGAGTCGTTTGTTATACCAAGACGACGAAACCCCAAATAAGCTCAAGAAAACGAAATAAGCCACTAGTTTCAAAATAAGCTAATATAAGTTCGAAATGAGCGAAATAAGCTTGGATTAACCAAACCCAAACACCATCGAAACTGTTAACGGGCCTCGGCCCAATCTTCCTTGCGCTCGTATAAGGATCGAGACCAAAAGCAAAAGAACATGAAAAATAAGCCGAAAAGCACTTATTCAAGTGCTTAAAAATAATCACTCGACACAAAATAATTTTTGGTCCGAATATCCACAAGACACGATGATACCCTTTATTTGATATGTTTTTATGTGTTATTCGATTCATACAAAAGCTTGTGTGAATCGTTATCTTACCAAAACATTTGTAAAACTCCATTTTATGTTCGAATCAAGAAAATAGATGAACAGAATATTGATATTCGGATTTGATATTAACATACCAAGAAAAGAGAAAAGATTAGATGACGGATTTGGACACAAACACGAGCAAAACCTCATGAAAAAACTCCAAAAATCGACTAATCAATAAAAGATAACTAGTGAGTAATGAAGTTCTAAGTAAATACACCGTACTCATATAAGAAGTTCACCAATTTATTTTTTGACATAATTAGTTTAGTTTTAATTTAGTTTAGTTAGTAGTTTTAAAAACCACATCCTCCAATACCCGAGATCTTACTTGCTTTCATATAAAATATAAAAGACTGGAAATAATTTTCCCTCAACTCTATACTTAATTCGATGTACACTTCGAGCCTACCTCACTATTTTCCTAGAGAACGATCAATCCACTGTGTATATTACACTATAACGATTAGGTACTCTGCCTAGGATGATTGTAAAACTTCTTGTGTTTTGCAATATCTGCATCAGGGAATATAGGGAAAAGTGTACCTTGATCCCTACCTTGGCAGGAAAGCCTTGGTAGGGATATGACGTGGGTTTTGACTTTGTCAGACCTAGCATCTACGTTAGTTTCAGCGAAGGTGTTAGGAATACGTTTTTTTATATAGAAGACTCGGTCACCCCGAGTATTGTTTAGCATTATGTAGCTCGTAGTATCTATCTTATTAGTTAGTAATTAGTATAGTTTAAGGAACACCGTGGAGGACGGACGGGTCTTTACCCACTGTACACCCGATCCACAGCTCGTAGGAGAGCGTTTATTGTAACTATATAAAGCCCTTCCCACACATGGGAAGGGTTGGAGCTTCTAATCATATGACTATTTTTCTCTTCACTTTCTCTCTCTAGAACTCCCAACTCTCTCTCTTTCTCTCTCTAAACTCTTCCTCTTATTCTACTTCTTTCTTTCTTTTCCTTAAATTCGAACCAATCCACAAGAACCATACATGTTATAATTATAAGTATCCTACAATTGGTATCAAGAGCCATGGTTTCATCCTAGGATTGTTGGTGCTCAAATTTGTGGCTTGGTTTAGTGGTTCTATTTTTTTTGTTCGAATTGGTTTCAAGAAAAACACCTCAAAGTGATTTTTGTTTGTGGTGTTGTTGATGATTTGGTGGTTTTGTTGTGTTTTGAGGTGTTAGAAGTACTTAGTTTTTCACTTGGGTAGGTTGAATTAGTTGTTAGGTTGATGTTTGATGTGATTTGGTGCAAGATTCTTGGTAGAGGTTAGTTAGTTTCTTGGTAGAGGTTAGCTAGTTTCTTGGTAGAGGTTAACTATACACTTGCCTTTTTTGGTATAGAGTTTAGCTCTCTATCTTGGCATTTTGTCTAATAACTGGTAAAAGACAAAAAATCATGAAAGTGACTGTTTTGTCTTATTAGTCAGAGGCGCTATTATCTTTTTCAGGAGTTAACTTTTCTAGAGGTTATCTATTTTCATTTGAGGTTATCTTATTTCAGAGGTTATCTTTTTCAGAGCGTTATCTTTTTCAGAGTCTATCTTTTTCAGAGGTAGCTACTTTTCAGAGCGTTAATCTATTTCACGAGGCTCTATCTTTTTTAGAGGTTATCTTTTTTCAGAGTATATCTTTTCCAGAGCGTTAACTTTCTCAAGAGTTTATCTTTTTCAGAGGTTATCTTTTTCAGAGGTTATCTTTTCAGCAGGTTTATCTTTCAGAGTTACTTTTGTCAGAGGGTTACTTTTCCAGAGGTTATCTATTTCAGAGGTTATCTTTTTCAGAGGTTATTCTTTTTCAGAGGTGTATCTGTCCTAGCAGGATACATTACTG
>LBNU01006571.1:24242-37272 GCA_014162995.1 Artemisia annua | reverse complement strand
TGTCATTTCTGATATACTCAAATTATACGACATGATCGATGAACATAAGACTTCCAACCCTTCACAACAGATTAACGTGCTTGAGTCAGATAATGCTGCAATGGAATCTTCGTGCTCGAATTCTCAAGAGAATGAGCTTCATCAGCCAATCAAATTACCTGACTATGCAAAGGAAAGTTGCATTGAATGTTTTCGATTACTTCACTCACATCTCAAGGTTCTCTTTGCACAACCTGGATATTTAGGAGGATACAAACGTGCATTCGAAACACTTTTTGGTCAAGATGTTGAGACCTTTACAGTCAAAATGATTCTGAACTTAGATCAACTTCAACAACAACTTGACAAAGGTGAATTTTCTGAAGGTAGATCTATGGCTGCATTCTGTGTGATCAACACCCAGCTCCAAGTGTTCATTAATTCGCGATTCACTAAGGAGTATGATCATGAGAGTCAAATGACGAAGAAGTGCTTTGCTACTCACACGGGAATCGAAGTTGACGTGTTCAGAGTCACACTACTCCAACTCATGGGTAACGTTAAGGAGTACATTGAGGAAAGAGCACAACACACACTTCAGAATGAAGACAAGGTGAAGGCATGTCGGATGCAATCAAGTGATGGTATTGTGGATTTGGGTAGAGCATCAGATGTTGGGTCAGTTGTCACTGAAGGCAGAGGATCAGAGACTGATAAGCTTGACACTACCAACAGTTCATCGACTCTTGTTGCACATGATATGGATGCATATATCAGACCGGTAAAAGAACGAGTGTCACGTGCTAAGGTACTCAAACTGTATAAAAGGATTGATGAACCGAAGATACTCAACAAATTACATCAAACTAATGTTGTTGAGTCAGATGATGTTGAATTGGAAAACAGAGATGCTTTCCCAATTGAACAACATGTGAAGCACAACAAAGAAACTGATGTACCTAGTGGAGCATCTTCTGTTGTAAATGATGATAATGTGTTGCATGAACAAAAGATTCCTAACGAAGTACAACAAACAAACGCTGTTGAGTCAGATACTGCTAATATGGGAAATAGCAATGTTACCCCATATGAACAATATGTGAAACACAACGAAGTGTCTGTTGTACCTAGTAGTGCATCTTCTGTTGTAAATAGTGCTTGTGAATTGCTTGAGTACACCGCTTATATCCCTGATGATACTCTTACCACTAGACTTAACATCCTTAAGGATCAGGTGACCATATATATGAACAACGTGCAAAATTTGAGCTAACCAAACGTGAACAGAAAATGGATTGGCAAATGCGTGCATACATAACAGAACGTAATTTAAGGGAAGAAACATTAAAAAAGGAGTTATATTCTTTACAAAATCAACTTGATCAAACTGTTAAACAAAAACAGGAGATACAGAAAAGTGTAATTACACTAAAACTTGATTTTCAGGAAGAAAAAACAAAACTCTTAAATGATTTCTCCAGACTTAAAACGTTGAAGAATAAGCTCGAAAACAAGTTGTACACGCAAGGCCAAACCATTCAAACTGCTCAAATGATTCAAAAGCATAAAAAGTTATGTGATGAAAACAGTGAAAAAGATGTAGGTGAACCCAAATCTGATTGCCTTAGGAGCGTTAGAGTTGCCCAACCTGCATTATATGATGCAAATGTTATGCTTAAGCCTGGTCATGCCCCTCCTGATGTGACGTCATTTGATGAGACCAATGAGATAGAAGTAATAACTAGAGAGAAATTGGCTGAAAAATTAAAGGATCCCTTGTGCATTGCAAACAAAATTCTGTACAAATATGATTACTCTGAAGATAACCGATTAGCTATCTTTGTCCCTCAAAAAAGGTTAACCCCAGAGCAAGTATTTTGGAATATAGACTTAGAAAAAATGAAAGCAGAAAGACTTGTGGGCGAAACCAGTACCATTTTTAAGATAGCTGATCCAACGTTATACCCACCACATACACCCATGCATCTTGTTCCCTTAACTCTCCCCACGCAAAATAATACTCTAATTGGTTTATATGTTCTTGGTCAATTATTTGCTGATTTTGATAAAACATGTAAAAAGAGAATTACGCCAACGGGTATTACTGAAGGGGAAAGGGGTTTTGAACAAACAAAACAATGTTATTTAACAGAGGTTATGCCGTTCTTTAAGCTTCTCAAAGAACATTTTGAGGGTCTTCAAAAAACCCTAAACAAAGATGTGTCTGATATGAAAGAGGTGTATAAAACTGTGGAAAATAAGGGAAAACAACTGGCCATTGATCTTAAACACAGTGAAATTGAGAGGAAAAATGTTCTCATCATGAATGAGAATTTGATTGCTAATTGTGTTGCACAGGACGTGTTTTATACCGCTACTGAATCTGCTTTATCTGTTTGCCAATTTCATGAGATGTCTATTGCATTGAATGTTTTCCAGAATCGTGTTGTTGAGCTTGAGGGGGAGAATTTAAAATTGCGTGAGAAAATTCAAAACGATGACCATGATAACATGGTCAGGCATTTTTCAAAACTAGAGGTTGATAATCTTAATTTGCAATTAAAGTATCAACATTTAGAAGAAAGAATTAAAAGCTCAAATGCCAAGACATCTTCGGATGCTCCTGAATTTGATGCATATTTTGAATTAGCCAAACGTGATGAAAAGATTCAAGCTCACACTAACACGATTCGGAAACTGAGGGTTCAAATTGCCCAATTAAAGTCTAATAAGAGTGATGTGACTAACACCCATAAACCACAGTCTGTAGATTCTCAGAATTTTCATTTTCAAGACATCATCAACAAACTACAATATGAAAATGATTGTTTTCGAGCTGAAAATTCAAAAGTCAAACAACATTACAAAGAGTTATATGATTCAATTAAGATCACACGTGATAAAAACAATGAAAAGATAACTTCTTTGCTTAAAGAGAATGAGAATCTAAAGACTCTGGTGAAAGGGAAAATGCCAATCATCACTAGTGATAATGTTGTTCTAAAGGTTTCTGCTTGTAAGAAATATGATGTTGATGCTGTGAATATCCCGCTCCCTCTTAGGAACAATAGGTCTGCTCACTATGCGTATCTATCGTACCTTAAGGATAGTCTAGACATGCTTCGCGAGACTATAGAAGAGGATAGGACAGTGAAACCACAAGATAGTGCTATTCTAGATGCCTGCTTTCTCACTAAACGATCCCAGGAGCTCTTAGAGTATGCCATTGGTACATGTCCTAAGAATGACAACAAGCAAGATAGGCTCACTGCATCATTCTCAATGACTAAGAACAAGCATGTAACCTTTGAGGCACCCTTGGAAACTTCAGATCCCAACACATCTAAACATGTTCAGCAGCTGAAAGTGAAAAAGACTAAGATTCCCATCAGTCCTTCTATAGGAATTAATAGTGACACTAAAGCTAGAGAGTCAAAACCTATGAGAAATATAAAAAATGATGAGACTTCACCAGCTAAAAGTGTTCCTAAGAAGAAAGTAGAAGACCACATGAGGAACAAAAAGTCGGTTTTGAGCAAAAAGAATCATAATTCAAACCCTAATTCACTTTGCAAAACATGTAATGAATGCTTAATTTCGGCTAATCATGATAAATGTGTTGAGAAATTTTTGAAGTCATCCAACAAAACCCCAGTAAAGAAAGTTTGGAGAGCTAAACAAGTTAAGCAAATTTGGAAAGCAACAGGAAAACTATTTGCCAATATTGGTTATCAATGGAAGCCCACTGGAAGGAAATTCACTTTAGGAGAACAGTGCCCTTTAACTAGGATAACTAACTCTAAAGTAGTGCCTATTAAGAAATGGAAGCCAACTGGTAGAACTTTCCCTTTAGAGGCGTATTGTCCTTTAACTAGGCCCTTTGCATCTACCAGTGAAACCTCCACCATTGAAACGAATGCACCTAAGGCCTCTGTGGCTGAAGAATTTGTTTGCACTAACCAACTGGAACCCAACTTAAATTGGGGATCCGGCACTCCAAACTCTCTTGCTTTGTCTGTTTTCAAATGCAGGTCGTACAAATCGTCCTTTGACATTTGGACTCAGGCTGCTCATAACATATGACCGGGGATCGCTCACAGCTCAAGAATTTCGTGAATAAGTTTATCGGGTCAGTTAGATTTGGGAACGACCATTTTGGGGCAATTATGGGTTATGGAGATTATGTCTTTGGTGACAGTGTAAATCCTCATGGTATACTACGTGGAAGGACATGGTCACAACTTGGTTTCTGTTGGTCAATTGTGTGATTCCGATCTTGAAGTTGCCTTCAGTAAACACACATGCTTCATCAAAGTATTGGATGGCCTCAAAGAACAAATCGTGACTATGGCATCGACGTTTAAATCACTTGAACTTTGGTACCATCAATGATCTTGCTCGCAAGGATTTTTGTACGAGGTATACCCAGATTAAAGTTCGAAAAGAATCATCGTTGTTCGGCTTGTTAACTGAGCAAAAGCAAGAAGCATACCCACTAACCCAAAACTGTCAACACCATCACGGAAGTTCTTCACACCCTTCACATGGATCTTTGCAAACCAATGAGAGTGCAGAGTATTAAAGGGAAGTAATAAGCTCTAGTTTTCATTGATGACTACTGTCGGTTTACACGGGTGAAGTTTTAGAAAACCAAGGATGAAACTCCATAGGTTATCATCAAACTGATCAAACAATTGCAAGTGAGACTCAACAAAACCATCAGAATCATCCTCACCGATAATGGAACTGAGTTTGTAACACCCAAAAACTAATCCTTGACGCATACTCTCCACAACAAAACTCCATGTGAGCTGATACTTGGCAAGAAACCGGATCTCACTTTTCATCAAATGTTCGGTGCTCCATACTATTCAACAAGTGACAGTCAAGATCTGGGAAAACTCAAAGCTAAAGCAGACATTGGATTCCTCATTGGGTATGCACCAGATCGCAAGGGATACCAAATCTACAACAAACGAACCCGATAAATCTTGGAAACTATTCATGTCACATTCAATGAGCTGACTGAGCAAATGGCTTCTGCACACTTCAGTGCAGGACCCGCGTCTAAACTTTTGTCCTCTGAACCTTTCAGAAGTGACCTGCTTTCAGGGTTGTTTGATGTTGACCCTGGCAGGAATTTCCACTCAATCACTGGAAATTACATACGTATATTCCCTCATAAGTGTTCTTGGCAGATTGCTAAGATCTGCGTAGGACTCATAAGGTTACCATTGGTGTCTTTAATGTTGACCAACCAAGGTAGAAGTAGCACGTGTTCCTATGATGTCTTTTGATGCATCTCGTGGCTCTAGACTCGATTAGTGCATTATTTGGTCGTCGGAGACTGTAGCGGTGTCTCCTGTTTCAATATCAACATAGCTCGTAATGAGCGGTCGATAGATTATACAGGGTTCCCCGTGAGAATGAAACAAGCTCTTTTGAGAGAACTTGAGTGGTTAGAAGGTTTAGTGCAGTGCATCACTGGGTCCATGATGACTTGTCTTCAATACCGATGTTACCTTAGTAACAATCAGTAGCATATGAATTGAACCCGGTTTCTGCCCTAAGGTTGAATAATGGGAGGGCTATTTCTTTTCACCCTTTCTCATTTCATTTCTTTTTAATTCTTCAACCCCTTCTTTCTCCTTTCTCATTTATCTCCTTTTTTCATAATCATACCTAAGGACTTTCTAATACTATCTATTTGGTATTGTCCTTGGGTAGATCCCTCCGGTTCTGGCGGATCATAGGACGGTTTTCCTAACCTTAGCCACCTTATATCTTCATGACTATCCTATGTTGCCATCGACCAAATCATTGAAAACTCTCTCAAAGCGTTCATGATTAAGAGACACAATTTTTGCTAACACTTTGAGAGTTTTATGATTTTCAAATGCTCCCCCTTAACATGTGCTCATAGGTTTTTGATAGAAATTTGCACATGTCGGGATGAGTTGCACTTTTATGAATTGATCCACTACTTAATAGACATATACCCTAAGGACACGTTTACGTTGCTTAGTTGAAGGGATCCATTATCAGCTTTTAGGTGATAACTAGCCCTAATAACTAACTTGAAGTTGTTAACATTCCTTAAAAAAAAGGAAGTTAGACACGTCAAAGTATATATCTAAGAAGAGTTTTTCGAAATGGTACTTTCTACTTAGACCAGTCCTCTTCGAGACACGCTTACATCACTGGTTAGACCAGCTTGAAATTATTACCCGGCCAGGACTAATCCTTTCGATTCATGACATTAAATGTTTCGTCAATTCATAGAGTCAATTCTGAGTCACGCTCACATGAGATGCCAAGTCCATTTGTTCACCGAAAGCCATTTTGCTCCCCCTCAATATGTGCATTCATATATAAAAGAGTTTGGCACATATAGGAGAGCATACATTTGTTTTCAAAACATACATTTTTATCAGGTTTATTTACATAAATCACATTCTCTCCCCCGATCACAAATTTCAAGTCAATTGAGATTTTGTGATCCCAATTGATGTAAATAAGTTAAAAACAAGTTTGGGAGAAAAAATGTGGAATGATTTAAGTATTTTCTGAAAATGAGACGAAACTTTCACTCGTTATGTGTCAAAGATGATGAGTTTTTGAAATGATTTAGAATTTAATGAGAAACTCATGAAAAATTCATATGTTGACACATAACATGAGAAACACATTTTTATTTACTGTTGTTTTTGTACACAAGAGCTTGTTGTGGTTGTAAATAAGATTTTGAAATCACTCTCCCCCTCAATCAATGAACCATTTATAATTTTTGGAAAAATTTTGTCATTGATTGAGTGATTTTAAGAAATGATTAAGTTCTGATTGATTTACAAAAACTCATGGTGGTAATCACTTGTGGATTACGCTTAGTGATCACGGCGGTTTCAACACGGTCTACAGTCGTGGAGTGATCTCCAGCGACTCACCTAATCGTTGGTATACTACGGTATGTCAGTGAAAGCCCTCTTGGGGGTATCCGATTAGGAACGGCCTTAGCAAGGTTTAGAGAAAGTTTTCACACTATGCTGTTAACAATCTCTAAGTCCAAACCTGTAAGTGCCGGACGTATTATTGCTAACTGTCTTATGCAGGAATTCTTGGCGAATGTTGCTGATTGCTGAAAAGATGCAGATCCATCACCTCATGCTCACACCTCAACAACACAACATATGATATCATGATCATTTGATGGGCCTCAACAATGCTTCCACAACTCTGATGCTGAAGATCATGTTTCTGAAAACGTGTGAGCATGCCAATGCTAAGATATCGACATCACATGGAGACGATACTAATCAAAGACGGCTTAATGATGCTCTTTTTGGATGATGAACACGAAGTAATGTCAAGGATCATCCAACACTCCATACAAGCCGTCTTGAGTACACAAAGAAGACTTGAAGCTACTCTTTTAGATGATAAACACGGAGTCATGTCAATGGTCATCCAACGCTTGAAAAAGTCATCTCAAATCTACTGCTAAAGCACAAAGCTTGCAACAATGAAGAATCAGAGACTACGAGCTACCAAGAGATCTTCAAAGATCGGAATGCTAGGATTCAAGTCTTAACTTCCGGGGTGACCTCCCTTAGGGGGAGATTGTTAGGAATACGTTTTTTTATATAGAAGACTCGGTCACCCCGAGTATTGTTTAGCATTATGTAGCTCGTAGTATCTATCTTATTAGTTAGTAATTAGTATAGTTTAAGGAACACCGTGGAGGACGGACGGGCCTTTACCCACTGTACACCCGATCCACAGCTCGTAGGAGAGCATTTATTGTAACTATATAAAGCCCTTCCCACACATGGGAGGGTTGGAGCTTCTAATCATATGACTATTTTTCTCTTCACTTTCTCTCTCTAGAACTCCCAACTCTCTCTCTTTCTCTCTCTAAACTCTTCCTCTTATTCTACTTCTTTCTTTCTTTTCCTTAAATTCGAACCAATCCACAAGAACCATACGTGTTATAATTATAAGTATCCTACAAACAGGTTGAATATAACGCATCAAGTTTTTGGCGCCGCTGCCGGGGAGCAGTTTATTTAGGCGAATTAAGGTATGTTTCAATTTTCACATTAAAAGATCAAGACAAAACATGCATTGACGATCTACATACGAGTTTTGACCTCGTTACAAAATCCAGGTATGCAAATTTACAATTTATCACTTAAACTTTAAACCTAACTACGGCGTAGCAACTAAACGAACTACGCCGTAGCAATGTTAGGTGGTTAAAACAAACACTGTAATTTTTAACTAGCTACGGCGTAGCTCATTCAAGGGGCTACGGCGTAGCAACCAGAGGGTATTTAAACACGAGGCTGCATACATACACTTTTGCAACTCATTCCACACAAACACACGACCCCTCTTCGAAAAAAATTTCAAGAAATTTGTTCATTGCCTTTCCTTGGCATCTACAATGGCAGGTAAACACCCCTAACCTCTTATCTTGACCTTTCTTATAATTTATTTATAATTTTTAGGGTTTGTTCTTGCTAGCATTAGATAGGTAGGATTGAAACACGATTAGGGATTAGATCTAATCTGTTTATTTATGGTTTGAACAAATGTATGAGTTTGGTTTAGGTTTGCTCAATTCAAATTAATATTAAATTAGGGTTAGGTTTAATTTAACTACTTATCGATGTTATTAAACTAGCCCCGCTAAATATTTTGAGTGGGAAACTTATATTTGAAACTTTGGTAGGAATTTTTATGGTTACGGCGTAACAAATTGATCATTTCCCAGTAACATTAAGCAAATAGTGACTGCAGTATGGTCGCTACGGCGTAGCTAGTAATAGCGCTATGCCGTACCACTTATCTTACACAGTAACTAGGTTTTCAAAGAAATCATGATCATTGAATGGGCCTCAAACTATGTTTCCACAACTCTGACGCAGAAGATCATGATCCTGAAAAGTGTTAGCATGCCAATACAAAGACGTTCAAACCACATGGAGACGTTACTACTCAAAGATGACTTAAAGATACTCATTTGGATAATGAACTCGAAGTAACGCCAAAGATCATCCAACACATTAAACAAGTAATCTAGAGTCCACTGCTGAAAGCACAAAGTTCATGACAATGAAGAATCAAAGACTACGAGCTACAAAGATATCGATGAAGTTTTAGTTGCTAGAATTCAATGTTTAATTTCCGGGCAGACCTCCCTTAGGGGGAGATTATTAGGAATACGTTTTTCATATAGAAGGCTCGGTCACCCCGAGTATTGTTTAGCATTATGTAGCTTGTAGTATTTATCATAGTTAGTACGTAGTTTAATATTAGTTAGTATTTGTGGAGTCGGGTAAGGTCTTTACCCACTGTCAGCTCGATCCACAGCCTAGTAGAGGCATTTAGTATGTTGTAGTATAAATACCCTCACCTAGAAAGGGTGAGGGTTGGATCTTTCAATACAATTGATAACATCAAATTTGCCCATGATTTAAGCGTTAATATCTCTTTGAATTACTCATCTTTTCTATTTATATGAAGAATATCTACTCTTATTTCCTCCTATTTTGGTTTCAGGGTAAAAATGAGTAAAAATACGTTGTTGATGATTTATTGGCTTAAGAGTGGGAATTACGCTTAAAGTTATGTTGAAGACACAAAGACGGCGGTCTAGTTAAGTGATGATACTACACCGTTAGAAGATTTACCCCATGAAGTGAAGACTACACCGTAGCAAGCAACTGAGCGACGACATAACAGAGATTACCAAAGCCTACGCCGTAGTTAGTTATTGGACTACGGCGTAATGTTGAAGAAATGAGCCCTATGCCCGTAGTTAGTAATTGGACTACGGCGTATGAAAGATTTTATGAAGGCTACGCCCGTAACAAGTGATGGATTTACGGCGTAGGAAAGATTTTATTAAGAATACCCCCGTAACAAGTCATTGAGTTACGGCGTAGGTATATTTCTACAAAGGCTACGGTGTAGCATTCCAACCAGCTACGCCGTAGTGATTATTACAAGGATTACGGCGTAGTCCTACCATACGAATACGCCGTAGCAAAGACGAGCCCTATAAATACCAAAGGAAATTCGTCTACAATTTGTCAAGTTCCTCTCCCCCAAACCTACACTAGGGTTTGGGGAGAACGACCCAGAAGAAGAATGAAGACCACGAAGGCTAGAGAGATGGTGTATAATTAGACTAGGAACCACCTAGTCTAACACATGTTCGAATTCTATTTTGTTTTGCATTCATGAATTCTCTTTATTAAGATTTGGTTCTAGTTTATTATTCATATTTATCTATGTAGATGTTATCTTAGCTTGTTCGTTATTCTTTCGTTTCGGTAATATATAAGCTTGGTTGAATCTACTCAGTCTAGGTGAATTAACCCTAGGACCCTAGACTAGTAGGTTGTAGGGATTGGTAAGAATTGGCCATAGTACTACCTTTCCTTATGTGCGAATTAACCCTAGGACCACCTGCCAACCGGATATGCTTAAGAAGCTAGAGGGAATCTAAGATCTGACCATGCCGGGTTCCACTAGAACAAGTCTATTAAACATGGCACTTAATGACTCTTGTATTTTGACCAATGAACTCTCGGCTTTACAATAGTCGAGGATAGGACAAGATGCAAGATAGGGCTGATGATATGACCATTTGACTCTTGTTGACTTACACCCACTGCATAGAACACTAAAATATGAATTTGCTTTACCTTAATATCTTAGTAACCTATATTGAACCCTAGTATCTTTATTTCCTATATTGTTTATTTTATGTCTTGGTTACTATATACTCTATTCAACTAATACCCCTTTTTAGCACTTATCTTAGTTTGCAAGAACAACAGCTCTTAGGACGACACTCGGATTTACCTAAAGGCATACTACACATGACCGGGTACACTGCCCGTTAGTATGTGTTAATCCTTATAATTCAAAGTTTATAAATGTAAAACAGGATGAATATAACGCATCAAGTTTTGGCGCCGCTGCCGGGGAGCAGTTTATTTAGGCGAATTAAGGTATGTTTCAATTTTCACATTAAAAGATCAAGACAAAACATGCATTGACGATCTACATACGAGTTTTGACCTCGTTACGAAATCCAGGTACGCAAATTTACAATTTATCACTTAAACTTTAAATCTAACTACGGCGTAGCAACTAAACGAACTACGCCATAGCAATGTTAGGTGGTTAAAACAAACACTGTAATTTTGAACTAGCTACGGCGTAGCTCATTCAAGGGGCTACGGCGTAGCAACCAGAGGGTATTTAAACACGAGGCTGCATACACATACACTTTTGCAACTCATTCCACACAAACACACGACCCCTCTTCGAAAAAATTTTCAAAAAATTTGTTCATTCCCTTTCCTTGGCATCTACAATGGCAGGTAAACACCCCTAACCTCTTATCTTGACCTTTCTTATAATTTATTTACAATTTTTAGGGTTTGTTCTTGCTAGCTTTAGATAGGTAGGATTGAAACACGATTAGGGATTAGATCTAATATGTTTATTTATGGTTTGAACAAATGTATGAGTTTGGTTTAGGTTTGCTTGATTCATATTAATATTAAGGTAGGGTTAGGTTTAATTTAACTACTTATCGATGTTGTTACACTAGCCCCGCTATATATTTTGAGTGGGAAACTTATATTTGAAACTTTGGTAGGAATTTTTATGGTTACGGCGTAACAAATTGATCATTTCCCAGTAACATTAAGCAGATAGTGACTGCAGTATGGTCGCTACGGCGTAGCTAGTAATAGCGCAACGCCGTAGCACTTATCTTACATAGTAACTAGGTTTTCACATCTGGCGACTACGGCGTAGCTAGTTGTAGCGCTACGCCGTAGCTTCAGTTACACAGTAATATTTTCTTAACTACGGCGTAGCTAGTTATAGCGCTACGCCGTATCTTCAATTTTTATATCGAACGTTTTCAATCTTTGACAACTACGGCGTAGCTAGTAATGGAACTACGCCGTAGGTATCTGAGCTGGGAAAGCTACGGCATAGCTGTTAATGGCGTTACGCTGTAGGTAATGGAGGTTTATTCATATTGTGTCTCTAACTTTCAATTTTTGCAGGAAACAACAACGACAACCCTATTCAATGGCATAAGTTCTTGAACTACTCTCCGGAAATCCGGAAGGCATGCAAGAAAGAGCTCATGGAGCTTAAGGCCAAGATTATTGAGATTCCGGAAGCCCTCAACATGGTGGTATTTGAAAGAGTCAGTGAGGGGGATGTCGCTAAGCAATTGAAAAAGAGATGCAACATTGTTTTCAGACAAGGGGAAGAGAAGTTTACTTGCAGGGCTTGGTTGAAGGTTTTTACTATGAATGAACCTATCATCCATGAGTACGTTTGGGAGTTTCTTGCCACGGTTGACTTTGTGGAGCACATAAACAATTTGACTGAGAATTGCTTGTTCTTTCAACTGGGGGGTGTCCAAAGGAATATGAACATGAGTGAATTCATTTTGGCTATGGGACTATATACTAGGAGACAGCTGGAGTCCGACATTTTCATGGAGTATTATAGCAGGTGTTTGAGAGAAAAACCCCACACTTACAACCCAAGTGTCTACTTCTTGCATATTTCAAATGCTGGGCATTATGAGTCTAGGGCTCCACCATCTTACAGATCCATTCGTTGTCCCATTCGGAGACTTGTGCATAGGCTCCTAGCCGTGTCTGTACGTGCTAGACACGGAGCTAGGGAGAAAATGACAATGGAAGACATATTTCTAATGCACAGCATGGATGGTGGTGACAACGTTGACATTCCTTGGTACTTAGCTTGATACATGACAGGAAAGGCAAAGGGAGCTCAAGAAGGAAGTCTGATTCAGGGAGCTCAATACATTTCTAGGCTTGCAAGGAGTTTTGGTTTGATGACCCCGGCTGCTCTAGCTCGTGTTACCAATGGAGCTGACATGACTTTGATTGGGATACCAAAGTTGGTTGAGTATGGGGTTGTGACTTATGATGCCTTGATGGAACCAATTCTGGAGCCAGAGGTTTATGTAGCTGGGGCAGGT